>JAODAL010026110.1:0-57348 GCA_025379985.1 Phyllomedusa bahiana
ATTTCTGCTTTTCATACTGGGCCAAGTGAGCTGTCTTGTTCCTGGAAAACCAAATTCGAGTGAAAGCTTTCGTTTTCTATACGCTTTTGAAAAATTTAAAGTGAGCTCTGGTTGCCCGGGAACATGGACGTTTACAAAAAAAACAGGCTTTATAAATAAGACCCATTGCTTGTGCCGAGGGGTTTCCTGGTGTAGAGTATCTCATAAAAGTAAGTACACCCCTCACATTTTTGTAAACATTGTATTATATCTTCTCATGGGACACAGAAGATCTGACACTCTGATACAATGTAAAGTAGTCAGTGTACAGCTTGTATAAGGGCATGTCCCCACTGCACGGGTTTTCGGCACCGCCTGAAAAACCGGCAGAAAATGAGCACAATTGTGCTCTATGGAAAACCCGTGCAGCAGTCCCCACTGAAAGGGTTTTCCGCCCGGCGGTTTTGTGCTGGGGAACGGCGACAAAACATTGAACATGCACAATTTTCCCGTCGGTTTCCGGATGGAACATGTGCATTCTCAATGGGAGGGCTGTTCTCCGCTATCGTGGAGGAAAAGCCGCCTCCCCCCCCTGCAGCGTGGGGGACGGGCGCAAAACCAGACAAATACCGGCCGGCAAACCGGCCGGTATTTGTCCACTGCCGTGTAAACAGCCCCTAACAGTGTAAATTTGGGGTGCCCTCAAAACAGCCATCAATGTCTAAACCGCTGGCAACAAAAGTGAGTATACCCTTAAGGGACAATGAACAAATTGTGCCCAAAGTGTCAATATTTTGTGTGGCCACCATTATTTTCCAGCACTGCCTTAAAGGGCTTGTCTCACTACAAGGATTGCTGCTTTTTATGTTAAAATCTTGCAAAAACAAGTCCCTTTGCAAAATATATCTATTGACAGTGTCCTATATATTCCTAGCTCTTCCCTCTTGTATGGGCTGCATCAGCTTCTCAGGTCACTATAGCTACAGACCTGTTTAATCCCCTTTCCCGTTTGGCTGCCAGCCTGGTTTGCTATAGCTACAGACCCTGTGCGATCTCTCCTGATAGGCTGTTTTGCGCCCGGGTTTCTATTTGCTTTACCAAAAACCTTTTTAGTCGAACTTCTCTATGATAGGCTTGCCTGTAGACTGGTCGGCTATAGCTACAGACTGGTGTCCTAAACAGTCGATCTGCAGCCCAGTGTATACAGTAAACAGCCCTGAATTCAAAAATGAAACTGAGAAAACAGGTCTGAGGTAAGACGAATCGATGTAGTGAGACAACCCCTTTAACTCTCTTGGGCATGGAGGTCACTAGAGCTTCACAGGTTGCAGCCACTGGAATCCTCTTCCCCTTCTCCCTGACGACATCACGGAGCTGGTTGGTGTAAGAGACCTTGGGCGAAGTATTAGTTTTGGCGCCTAGGTGCCATTTTGTTTGCGCGCATTAGTAGGTGCATGCACCTGAATCTATGAACCTGTTCTACTGCGGGTCATAGATTTAGCGCTTTCTATCTACAAAGCAATAATTCAGGCTCAGGTAAACCACTTTTATCTTAGTCTACCTGTTCCAGCAGTAATGCGCCCAGTTTTGCAGTACTAAAGTCATAAATGTTCCCTACTGAAATTGTAAGGGGGCCGTCCGGGAAATTTCATGTTACAAAATCGGGCACCTTTTAGTGACCTTAATTTTTGCCCTGATTTTCAACTGGATTTTTCAAAGAACGTTTTCACCCGGAATAAATCCCTTTTTTTAATTAGGTTCCCCTGAATAAAGGGTTTGTTGGGGCAGCGGAGAGCCTTTTCCCTCATTTTCTTTAGCAAGGCAGTGGTCGTCTTGGAGGTGTTTGGGGTCGTTATCATGTTGAAATACTGCCCTGTTGGCTGTGGCCCAGTTTTCAAAAGGAGGGGATCATATCTTTGTACTCCTTACCAGGTTGCTGCCACACATACTGGACACCATCTGAACCAAATAAGTTTATCTTCCTCTCATCGGACACATGATATGGTTCTAGTAATCCATGTCTTTGGTCTGCTTGACTTTTAGATTATTGTGCTTCATCTTTAGAAGAGGCTTCCTTCTGGGAAAACAGTCACGCAGACCAATTTGATGCCATGTGCGGCGTATGGTCTGAGCACTGACAGTCTGTCCCCCTATCCTTGTAACCTTTGCAGCAATGCTGGCAGCACTCATCTCTGGATATGACGCTGAGCACATGCACTCATGGAGGAAAAATGGCAAATTGGGCACAATTTGTCCATTTTCACTTTGGGGTGTACTCACTTTTGTTGCCAGCGGTTTAGACTTTTATGGGGTGTGTGTTGAGTTATTTTGAGGGACCCCAAATTTTCACTGTTATACAAGCGTACACTGACTTGTATCCCAAAACGACAGATCTTCAGTGCTGTCCCATGAGAATATATAATACAATATTTACAAAAATGTGAGGGGTGTACTTACTTTTGTGAGATACTGTATATAATAAATGTATCTGCACACCGCCTGTCATGGATGATCTGACGATCGATTCTTCTGTGCAGATCTTGCGCTGGTGGCTGAGAGGTTTTCCTACTATATAGTTGACTAGTTACTGTTGCAGCACTCCCCCCCACGCTGAAGACTCTCCCCAGGGGGCTGAAGTGGAATTGGTGGGTGATGGGGGGTTAGTGCAATCAGAAGGGAATGGGTTAAGTTTAATGGGTCCTAACAGGTGTCCTGTGCCGTCTGGACATCGTTGCCCACATGCTTCTTGTCGCCACAGCTCGGGTCATCACCAGGGGGACATCTGTTGTCCTCTGCTAATGTCCTGGCCATCTGTGGTGATGGGATGGTAACCGTTCCCTTGGGTACACCGGCCACTCTAGCCGTTCTCTTTAGTGCGGCTGTGTTGCATCACTTCTTGCTGTGGTTCGGATATTCGCACTGTTTCCAACCTGATACTTCAGCAGGGGGCGTGGATGAGGTCTGCAGGGATTTGTTGAGGTTGACTAATATCTAGTTTTCGGGAGGCCGCTCTGCACATATCTGTGGTGTTGGTGCAGGATGGCGACGGTGTCTTCGGAGTGGCCTATTGGCATGTTCGTCCTTCTTCAGTCTGGAAAATCCAATGTGTTTTCCTCGGCAGATACGTGTGATTTCTAGCAAGGATGTTTTACTTTACGGAGGTGGTGTTCGCCTCTGATTTGGATCCATATCAATGAGGCTAACCTGTGTCACTCCTGCCGGAGCAGCGTCCTGTGGGGATCTGCACAAAAAACTGAATATAGCCGTGCTTTTTTTTTTTTTTCCCTATGCTGTGGATTTGAAATTCAGAGGTGTAAAATCCGCACAGTTAACGACAGCGCGGACTGGTCGTTTAAAGGAATGGCTGTCGATTATCTGATAATTTTAACGCGGATTCCGGAATTGTTGTGTGCACAAACCCTTAGGGCATGTTCACACGAAGGATTTGGCCACAGGTTCCGACGCGGTTCCCGCGGCCAAATCGCGCCTAGTTTATTAACATGGTATCCTATTGGAAACCCCGTTAATATTCACACGCCGCGGGTTTGGCCGCGGCTCCGGGGCCGCGGCCAAACCCGCGTGTGTGAAGAACTCTCCTGTCAAGTCTTGACAGGGAGTGCTCTGCGCGGCGGCAGCGCGGTGCTGCCGTGGACGTCGCCGCGGGTGGTGCGCGGCTGGGACGAGGCCCGCGGCGCGGTTTGCCCCCTGCTATTAATTTGCATGGGGGCAAACCCTCAGTGCAAGCCACGCCCCTCCCGCGCCGAGACCACGCCAGCGCCCGCGTCGGGAGACGAGAGTTTGCGATGAGGTTTTGAAACTCGCGGCCAAAACCGCCGTGTGAACGGGGCCTTAGGCTATGTTCATACGGCTGATTTTGACATGGTTTTCGGAGCATTTCCACTCCCAAAACAGCATCAAAACTTCGCCTGAAACCGGCTTCTTCAGAAGAGGTTTTAGAGGCGTTTCTCGGTGAGGTTTTGGGCAAAGTTTTGGACGAGGTTTTCACCCATACAAATTAATAGCCAGGACAAAAACTGTGCCAAAAACATCAAAAACCGCACCGAAAAAAGCGCCAAAAACGCATCAAAAACTGCACCTAAAACACGCTTCAAGAATTGACATGACACTTCTTTTTCAGCGGTTCCAAAGAAGCGTGTAAAAACCTCGCCGTGTGTGAACTACGTGGTTTCACATAGGAATCAATGGGAGGCGTTTTGGATGCTGATTTGGGTGAGGAAACGCTCTGAAAACCTCGTCCAAAACAGCCATGTGAACATAGCCTAAGGGTGACGGAGACACTGGAGATTTACTTGTGTATAAGGGTATGTTCACATGGCTGATTCCAATGCCGAATCCACGTCAGAAGCGTCGACGGGTTTGGATCTTTAATTCTGTCCGTTTACTATGGCTGATTTTGTGCAGCTGACAGCAGATTTTCTCTACTGATGCAAATGGGGGTAATCGAAGTCTGAAACAAAGTCGCACAATCTTTGGGTGAATTTTACCTGTGTTTTTCTGAAACATATTGGGTAAAATTTTTGCAACCTCCCCGTCCTCTGTGCATTCACCCTTGTGTTGCAGTTACTCCGCAGGTTTTCCTCTGAATTCACAGGCGACGGACTTGCCATGGATTTTAACGTGGATTTTGTTACATGCTACAGTTGAAAAAAAGACATAATGTTCATCAGGTCCAACGGGGGGTGGGGAAAGATGTGGATGAAGTGAGGGGGGGGTAAGGAATTTTTAAGCTTTGATTTCCTCTACTGACGGAGAGTTGCAGATTTTACTGTGGATTTTTCTACGTTGACTTTAATGGGAGAAGGCAAAATCTGCAAGAAAGGATGATCTGCAGATATTAGAATGAGAAACAACAAAAACCCGCAAAATTTGTCACATGTCCATTTAACCTTAGGGTATATATGATCCACTACATGGCTACATGGTGTCCCCAGGGTGGCATATGGTGTCCCATAAAAAGTATCGTACAAGTGGGGTGGCATATGGTGTCCCCAGGATAAACAATGGGGCGGCGTATGGTGTCCCCAGGATAAACAATGGGGCGGCGTATGGTGTCCCCAGGATAAACAATGGGGCGATGTATGGTGTCCCCAGGATCTACAATGAGGCGGCGTATGGTGTCCCCAGGATCTCCAATGGGGCGGGCGATCAAATGGGTATGGTGTCCCCAGGATCTCAATGGGCGCGACATATGGTGTCCCCAGGATCTACAATGTTTTGTTCTGGGCGGCGTATGGTGTCCCAGGATCTACAATGGGGCGACATATGGTGTCCCCAGGATCTACAATGGGGCGGCGTATGGTGTCCCAGGATCTCAAATGGGGCGGCGCTATGGTGTCCAGATCTCAATGGGCGGATGTGTCTCCAGATCTCATGGGGCGGCGTATGGTGTCCCCAAGATCTCCAATGGGGCGGCGTATGGTGTCCCCAGGATCTCCAATGGGGCGGCGTATGGTGTCCCCAGGATCTCCAATGGGGCGGCGTATGGTGTCCCCAGGATCTCGAATGGGGCGGCGTATGGTGTCCCCAGTAGACCTGTTTCGGCTGGGCATAATAGACTGATTTGCTGCAGTTTTTGCACCACAATGTCACAGTAATTTACATTACAGTTGTCTAGAACCAATCCACATATATAGGAAGGAATCAACAAAATCAGGAAGTGCTCTGCTGCTGCAGATGTAAATCCATGTACATCAAATGTATGTTCTGCTGAGGAATTAGCATGGATCTGCAGGGATAAACCTGGTGGACATGACCCTCCATACTGGGCTGGACTGTGCTGCTATAGGCAGTAGCATCCGCTGGCTTTTCACTGTCATCAGCCACTGGTTATATGGTTTGTCCAGGCAGCAGCTTGTACTTACTATTCAGTAGTTAAAGGGGTTCTCCACTTTGGACTATCCCTACTTGCTAGTAGGGCCCTTTGACACTAAGTTGCTCAAAGTGTCGCCCTAGTAATCACCTGTAATTTGCTGGGGATTCTGGCAGTATGTACGGTTACAGCGCATCCACAGGAGATATGAGGTATTACACGGTTTTCATACATATTACTGAGCCTTCTCTGTAGTACAGGTCAGGTCCTCCAGAGCGAGAGACACTCTTTGTAACTGTTCTCATCTCTGTCCAACTGATGAGGATCCTGAACAGAAGACCTCCCACCTTGGGGATCTTAGTATTTTATGATAGGGTGTATGGAAATGGGTTTTCTAAGCGCTTTAAATACCATAAAAGCTCAGAAATCTATACACTTGGTTGGCGCGCTCCCTTAGAGGGGTTCTGCAGTTTAGAAAACCCATCTTTGTAAAACTCTAAGATCATAGGGAGGGATCTTCATGGAGGGGAGAGTGCTTACAAAGAGCGTCTCTCACCCTGGAGGACCTGTCCTGCCTAGCGTAATACAGTTTATCGGTGTCAATATGCACTGCGTGTAATACCTCACCTCTCCTCTGGAGGCGCTATAGGGAAACAGTACACTTATTGCCAGATTTCCCTGAAAATGGCAGCTCATTGCTGAGGGTTCAAGCGGGAGACACCTTGTGATCAACTTATTGCCAAACACGTAGGGAAAAGGAGAGATGAATTTGTAGAAACGGCTGAGCCAGGATGTCCTCCCGATATGAGGGTCTGTCCTCTGGGACCCCCACCTGTCTCATAGTTATGGTGTATCAGTAGCATATACAGTCAATGGGCCTTATGTATGGAAACTGTCTAGCAGGAAGACGGTCTTTGCTGCCCACAGCAACCAATCAGAGCTTGTCTTTCATCTCATATAGTGCTCTGGAAAAATAAAAGCTGAGCTTTGATTGGTTGCTCTGGGCTCTTATTGGTTGCTATGGGCAACATAGTCTTACTGCTAAACTTTTTTCATACATAAGGCCCATTGTCTTTGATTGTGATGCCTGTTATAACTGGACCTGGATGTTCTGACCTTTGGCTACATCCGGAGGTCCATACCCGCCCAGCAGCTCTCATTGGGTCGTGCCGGCTTCAGGTCTAGGGCAGGCATCCTCTAACTGCGCCCTCCAGCTGTTGGGAAACTACAACTCCCATCATGCATTTATATAATCTATAACAGTGGGAATGATGGGAGTTGTAGTTTCCCAACAGCTGGAGGGACGCAGTTTGAGGATGCCTGGTCTAGGGCGTCAAGCACATTTTTACTGCAAGCCACATTCGCATTTTGGTTGCCATCAAGGGGCCATTCGGGTGTCTGGGTAGGGCAGTCTTTGCTGTGAGTTGCCGAACAGAGGTGTGCGTCGGAGCTACGAGTCCAAGATGGCGCCCACTCCCAGTGCAGGTGCTTCCGCATCTGCTAAAGTCTGGCTGCAATCTCAAGGGAAAGTGGAGAACTGGTCCTTCTGTGTCCGGAGCTCGTCCACCTTGCTCACTGTGTCTAAGCTCTCAGGGTCACTATATTTACTATTTTGCCATAGGCAAACTTAAACTCTATCAGTTCTCTATCTATAAAACACTAAAACGTAACTTTTTATATTAATTTTATAACATTTTAAAAAAACAAACCGTTTATATAAAATTAAACGTTTTAGTATTTTATAGATAGAGAACTGATAGAGTTTAAGTTTTCCTATGGCAAAATAGTAAATATAGTGATCAGAAGTCACTCTCTGTTCTCTTGCGAGATTACCTCTTTTTTTTTTGGAGACTATTTAAAGGGGTGTTATCGTTTAATTAAATGGTCTTCAGAATAAGGGGACAGTGAAAACAAGCAACTTTGCAATTGGATGTCATTAGCAAAGCTGCCTTGTTCTCACAGTGTCCCTTATCTTGTGTTTTTATTTAAAATGTATCCAGTGGGGTCTAATCCCTCCTGATCCTCCTCTTGCAATTCACTAGCTGAGAGCTCATTTACATTCTGTACAGCCCCTGGGTCGATTCACGGAGCTGTGTGTCTGACTCGGGAGTTAGGGGCCGTAGCATTTTCTGTTTCCACACCTAGCAGAAACAGACTGCAGCAGATTGTACAATGAGAAAACATGACAGTTTTGTCCCTGTGCCTAACTCTCCTGCATACACGCAGATCTGTGCCTTCTTAGAAAGCTGTAATACATCTCCAGCTGTGAGCAGGAGATCAGTGCTCAGATTAGATTGAATGCAGCCTGTGGTATGTATACAGCTCTTATAAAATAAGACTGATAGGGAGAGACACAGTGATATGTGGAGTCAGAGGGGAGGGGGGGGGGAGTCTCAGGCCAGCAGTGAAGGGGGGATGATGTCATCCAGCTGATGATGATGTCATCCAGAGCTGGGAAGCTAAGAGAAGTGTGAATCAGCCGAAGTAAGGAAGCGATACATCCCCTTTAAGCTCTCAGGGGTCACATGAGGTGGAGGGCCGGATTTTTCCGGCGGGCCTCGTGTTTGACCCCTGTGCTTTAGGACATTACAGGAGAAGAGCATTGACTGTCACCTCCAGTTTTGGAGTAACCTGGATCTGTCCTAGATCTAGGATGAGTTTCTCCTTCTCTCCCAGTTCCTCCCTTCTCGCTGATGTTTTCAGGATATTTTGACGGCTCCCGAGACGTCTCAGAAGTGACATAAGACTCTATGGCACGGTTTAGATCCCACAGGGCTCGACACATCTTCAGGTCCATTAAGATATCAGGTTCTCGGCTGTACACGACTGCTGCGAGTCTGTCCTCCTTCTGCTCATTAGAGACCTCTAATGTGCCGCCTCTATCCCTCATTAGCCATTAGGGCCTGGAGCGACACAGGGCAGCGAGGAGGGTTAATGGGCGGCCTGTGCTTTTGGTTTGACAGTCGCTTTCCTGCGCTGTTATTTTTGGCGGACAAAGCAGAACTTTCCATGTGTGTTGTGTTTGTTAGGGGATGGGAGGTCGTGAGGCGGGGGCACACGTGATCTTCATTGTCTTCTCGGATGGAGATCTGGAGCGTTGCCGGCAGGTCGGGCGCTTTGTATATTTCTATATCATCACGACTCTATGGTAAGAATATGTTCACACGAGGTAATTTCGGCGCACATTTTGCGTCATATTTGCGCTCTAATATGAGCGACATGCGCCCCGAAATTACGGTATTCCATAGTTCTCATAGAGAGCGATCGTATTGTAGGCGCGGGGAGATAAGTGACATGTCAATTACTTGCGGCGAATACGCGCCACGAGTAATGCATGACAATGGGGCTGCCGATCAGCGCGACTCCCAAATCACCCAGCGTAATTGGGCCGTACTGTACGTGCGCAATTACGCCGTGTGAACATAGCCTGACGGCGCATGTTTAGAAGCATAGAAAACAAATGCTATATCAGTCCTGGAGGACTCATCACCTACCTCCAGGGAAAATGCCAACAACCAATGTCCCTAAACCCCCGCCGTGCACGGATATGGTATCCCGGAGATGCCCGCACATGCTGAAGTTACCGGTGAAGAGCCATGCTGTCCTATCGCTGACCAGTCCTTCCTGGCTTGATACAAGGGCTTCGTTAGAATAGTAATACTGTCCAGAAGAACGTCCCAAGTACTCGTGACTGGTTCCTTTTAACTCCTTAGTGAAGGCATCCTCAAACTGCGGCCCTCCAGCTGTTGAGAAACTACAACTCCCATCATGCATTAATATAATCTATAACAGTGGGAATGATGAGAGCTGTAGATTCCCAACAGCTGGAGGGCCGCAGTTTGAGGATTCCTGCGCGTAGTACTAAAACACCCGGCATATTACAGCGCGCACAGTTCGTGCCACAATTTGCTCCACAATACGCTGTGTGAACATACCCCCCTGTTGCCTGATATGCTAATGATTGGGCGCACTCAATCGCATTTCATACGTGGCACGTGCCCACTATTAATTGCCAACCAAAGGGTTAAAAGGGAACCCCTTTTGGGGCCATTTAAGAAATGTAAATGTGCCAACGGCATCTAAATGTTTAAAAAATTGGGGGTGGCCCTGCGCCAGGCCCCAAAAACCCCTTTTTGCAACTTGTTGTTGGGGGTTTTCCTTTGGGTTGCAAAGTTCCCAATAAAGGGCCTTCCATGTTTGTATCCATCACAGGCAAATAGATCAAGTGATCGCATGTTCAAGTTCCTTAGTTACTGTATAAAACAAAATATTAGCGCTTTTTTAAGACTTTAATAATTTAAAAAAAAACAAAAAAACTTTTGGTCATATAAGAAAATGGAAAAATAATATAATTAGTATCGACACATCTGTAAAAGTCCGGTCTGACACAATATGGCGCATGGGGACCAGAGAGGTTACGGAAGGGTTAGAATGCTCTTTTTTTGGGGTGGGGGGGGGTGGGGTTGTATTGGAAGTCGCATAGCCCTTTTGAATTGCCAAACTCGGCATTTAAAGGGGTTACCCAGCAAAAAATAAGTCTTAGGTTTGCCTGAGTCTTCATTCCCCTCCCCTGTGATGTTTTCTAGTCTAACTTGTGCTTTTCCTGTGCTGTTTGTTGCCTCCCTTCTGCAACCGAATGACAGCATTTCCTTTTTTGACAGCAGCTGCCTTGTAAAACTACAATCCCCAGGATGCTTTGCTGTGCTTAGTCTGTCTTCCTCCGTCCCCTCCCCCGTCGGCGCCCTTCTTCGGTTTCTTCTCCTTATGTTGAAACCTTTAGGTGTCGGGACCAAAGGGGGTGTGGCTTTTGGCTGACCTAAAAAAAAAAAAGCCACACCCCTTTAGATACCCGTGTTGTTTTTCCCGTGTAATGGACCGAGCTATAAACTTCCTTGTCGAACATGTGATTTTTACACCGAAAATGTAATAAAAGTATATTACAAAAGGGCCGGTGTATGGGAGATATTATTTTAAATTTTTTTTTTTTACTTTACTGTACAGCCCCTTTAAGTCCTGTCCCCCGGAAATACCTCTACAATGCTCGCTTTTCTGCAGGGTTTGCATGAACTGTGCCTCTTCGGGGGTCCAACTAAATTGTTTTGGCAAAGGTTTGATTTTTGGCAAGTTGGATATCGCTCTCTATGGACCTTACTGACTTGTGTGATTTTATCGTAAATTTTTAGGCTCAAGGCCGGAAAATTAAAAGGAGGGGGGAAGGGGGACTGTTCTCTTTGACCCTGTTCCTCCCAACACCCCACCCAATGACGCCTGCCTGAGCATCGTCCACAGCCTGATGTGCCACCGCCAGGGAGGGGAGAGCGAGACTTTTGCTAAGCGAGCTATTGAAAGTTTAGTAAAGAAGTTGAAGGAGAAGAAGGATGAGTTGGATTCTCTGATCACCGCTATAACTACGAATGGTGCACATCCCAGTAAATGTGTCACCCCCAAAAAAATTGATGGGGGCTTCAGGCAAGTACTTCATCTCTGGGGCACGGGTGTCCCCACGGGATATGTCTGTATTATGGTTGCCCTTTTAGGGCATTAGGTATGCCATGTGGTCAGTCAAGGCCAAGGTCTTTAGGTTGCAAAAACCCAGTCTCTTTAGCTCAGCTTTTACCTTGGGGGGGGGGGGGGGGGGGGTAAGGCGTTGGGTAAGACTTCAGAGCTGTGCTACTTCGGTAGAAAGGGGGGTTTTGCCCCCTTAAACATGATGGATATCTTTTGGAAATATGCCACCATTGTCTGATAGGTGAGGTCCAACTCTGGCCCCGCCCCTATTTTGGAAAAGGGGCCCCCAAACCCCTCCGTGAGTTGCGCAGGTTTTTTTTGTTGTTGGTTTGGGGGGTGTGGTTTTTGGTGTGTGTGGGGTGGGGGTTTTGCGGGGGCGGTGCTGGTGCGTGGCCCGTGGTTTGGGGAGTGGGCGTGCGGTGCGGGGGGGTGGCGGGCATGGCCAAAAGTTTTGGTGACACAAATTTCTATTTTCACCTGATCTGTTGCCCTGGGTTTTTTTTGTGTGTTTTCAGATGTGTTTTTTTCACATCAGAAATACAAGTGAATCATATTTTGATTAACAAAAAACTTTTATTGACAGTTTGAAAGAGTTAGCAGCAAGTCAATATTTGCAGTGTTGACCCCTTTTCTTCAGGACCTCTGCAATTTCCCTGGCAGTCCCAATCAACTTTGGACAAATCCCGACTGATAGCGTCCATTTTGCACAATCAATGCTTGATTTTTTCACAATTTGTTGGTTTTTGTTTGTCCACCCCTCTCTTGATGATTGACCCCAAGTTCCCCAATGGGATTAAGATCGGGGAGTTTCCAGGCCTTTGGACCCAAAATCTTGTTTTGTTCCCTGAGCCTTTTTAGTTATCACCTTTGCTTTATGGCATGGTGCTCCATCATGCTGGGAAAAGGAAATTGTTGACCCAAACCATAAATTGCTCTTGGGGGACTTTCTGGTACCATTCTTTATTTATGGATGTGTTTTTAGGCAAGATGTTAGAGAGCCGATTTCCCTTGGCTGAGAAGCAACCCCACACATGAATGGTTTCTGGATGCTTTACAGTTGGCATGAGACAAGACTGGTGGTAACGCTCCCTTGTCTTCTTTTTACCAAACAAAAGGGCTTGGGTTTTCCCCATTTCCTCACCCGTCCACTCCCTGTACCTTTGGCAGAATATCAGTCTGTCCCTGATGTTTTTTCTGGAGAGAAAGTGGCTTCTTTGCTGCCCTCCTTGACACCAGGGCCTTGCTCCATGAGTTCTCGCCTCACGTGCGTGAGAAGCACTCACACCTGCCTGCTGCCATTCCTGAGCAAGCTTTGCACTGCTGGAGCCGATTCGAAGCTGAAACACTTTTAAGAGACGGTCCTGGCGCTTGCTGGTCTTTTTGGGGCCCTGGAGCCTTTTTGGCAACAATGGAACTCTCTCCTTGAATTCCTTGATGAGGGCGTAGATTTTTGGGCTGAGTGCAATCTTTCTAGCTGCGTTTACTCTTCCCTGTTAGGCCATTTTGTGCAGGCAATGATGACTGCACTGTTTCTTTAGAGATAAACAGGGTTTAACAGAGAAAAACCCAATGTGCCAAGCACCAGCCCCCTTTTTAAAAGTGTCCAGTGGTGTGATTCTTACTTAATCATGAAGATTGATCCCCAGCCCTGTCCTCTTTCAACACCCACACCTGTGTTAATGGAGCAAATCACTGAACGATGTTAGCTGGTCCTTTTAAGGGCAGGCCTGCAATGAAAGGGAAATGTGTTTTGGGGGAAAAAGTTCATTTTCTAGGCAACTATTGACTTTCCCAATTAATTGCTGTTAAGCTGTTTCACTCTTTAATAACATTCTGGAGTATATGCAAATTGCCATTATAAAACCTGATGAAGAAGACTTTGTAAAAATTAACATTTGTATCATTCTCAAAACTTTTGGCCATGACTGTACATTGAACTTTCACTTACACATTGCACACTCTGGCCTGGGCTGAAGGACCTGTGAGTCATGTGACTGTGACATCATCTCAGGTCCTTTAGCCTGAAAACACAGGAGGTTTCCACAAAGCCTCCAGTCTAAGGCTCTGTCTACACTGCTCAGAAAAACGTCCGTTTTTTTTCTTTTTTTTTCTAAAAAACTGGAAAAACCTCTGTAATCATCTCCCATAGACTCAATGAAAAAACCACCTGCTGTCTACATGAGCTTCTTTTTTCTGCTCGTTTTTTTTACGGGTCTTTATTTTGCAACTGCCCTCTAAAAAGGGATTTTGGCAAAAATTTTACTTTTAAAACATTTTTTGGCGCTTGGGGTTTTTTGCGTTTTTCTGACCCCAAAAAATATGTTTTTAAGGATATTTTTCCCCCCAAAACTGTTTTTGATGGTTTTGGGGATAAAAATCATGTTCCCCAAGATTTTTGGGGCTAACAATTTTTTCGCAAAAAAAGTAATTTTTTATGGATTTTGGCGCCAGATTACATTTTTTCATGGATTTTGGTGCTAAAATCCGTATCTTTACAGATTTTGCCGCTAATAAAGTGATCTTGCTTCTGACACTAAAAATAGTTTTTTTTTTTTTTTTTACGGAATTTGGCACAATAATTCGTTTTTTTTTATTTGCCCCTTAAAATCCTTTTTTTTTACAGATTTGATGCTAATACAGTTATCTGCTTTTAAGGAAAGATAATGTGGGTTTTTTGGGGCAAGAATCTGGTGCAAAATTTAATAAAGCCGTAGCACACAAAGGACAATGTGCTCAAAATGGTTTCATGATCTAAAGGGAAGTGACTACTTAACATGTTAACTCACCTGTAGGGTTGTAGTTTAATCCAATGACTTAATTTGTGCATAAATGAAAAACAGAGCAAAGACGCTCCCAAAAAAAAAACGCGAAAAAAACCCCGTTTTTTCGCTGCTTTTGAAGGAGTGGACAAAAAAACTCGTTCATGAACGTTTTTAGTAATTGGTTTTCAGGTCGTTTTTTGTCCACTGCAGGGGAGCCATAGCTTTACAGGCTGTTTATCGGGGTGGGCGAGGCTCGGGAACAGCACTGCCCAGGAGGCGGGCACCAGGTGACATCACTCAGAAGACGCTGACTAACTAGGGCTTATTTTTGAAGTAGTATTTAAAGCCTACTCCAAGAATCTGTGAAAATGAGACTAGGGCTTATTTGTGGGGGAGGCCTCACTGACGTCCGTAGGTGTTAGTACAAAAAAGTTATTGGTCGCACAAAACGGCGCCGCGGCGCAAATTTCAAAAATAGAAAATGTTTGGAATTTTTTTATGCCACTAAAACATAACATGTTGGTATTGGCGGATGCGTATAAACCTGTAGAATACAGATAACGCATCACTTTTGCCATAGATTGAACACCGCAAAAACAAAACTCCCGCAAACATGGCGCAAGTACATTTTCTTTTCACATTTTGCCCCACTTAGAATTCTTTTGCGGTTTCCAAGTATATTCTATGGTAACATGAATAACACCATTAGAAAGTACATCTTGTCCCCCAAAATAAAAGCCCTCACATGTCTATGTAGGTGGAAAAATAAAAACGTTATGGCTTTTGGAAGACGAGGAGGGAAAAATGAAGAGTAATATTTTTTTTTTCTTTGGAGGGATTAAGGGGTTAAAGGGATGTTCCGACACGTCAGAATGCTTGTTTTTCTTTTGGGGCATTATGACAAATTAAAGAAAAGAATCGTATTTGCCTTCTGAATGCTCTCGTTTCGTCGTCGCCCCATACCATTCACGTGACCACTGTCATCTATGAATGGCTGCCCCTATCAGTGCACAGCTACTGCCGAGATGAACAGGACGGCCTATACAAGGCAGTGTTAATGATTGTGCCCCCTAGTAATCACCCTAGGGGGGACTCAGTGTTCAAGCCAAAGAATAAAAAAAAGTTTTAAAGTATAAAAAAAAAATGTAAAAGTTCAAATCCCTCCCCTTTTTGCCATTTTACAAATAAAAAGTAATAAAAAAGTGCCCCATATTTGGTATCGGCACTTCCATAAAAGTCCAATGTCTTAAAATATAACATAATTTATGCTGTACGCTGAACATCGTAGAAGAAAAAAATTCCAAACGGCAAAATTGTGGAACAAAAGTGATCAGAAAAGTTGTATGTATTGCAAGCTGGTACCAGTAAAAAGTACAATTTAGCCTGCAAAAAATGCCTCCTCACTCATATCCTTAGGTAGAAGTACAAAAATGTTATTGATCGCAGAAAATGGCGCCCCGGCAAATATTTGAAAAATAGAAAATGTTTGGATTTTTTTTGTGGTACTGAAATATATAGAAAACCTTACATATTTGGTATTTCCGGTTTCTTAACAACCTGTAGAATACAGATAACACGTCACTTATACCGAAGGTTGAACGCTATAAAAACAAGACTCCTGCAAATGTGAGGTTTTTTCTTCACGATTTGCCACACTTGGAATTTTATTGCGGTTTCCCAGTATATTCTATAGTACAGTGAATGACACCATTAGAAAGTACATCTTGTCCTGCAAAAAAAAAAAAAAAAAGTCTATGTAGATTAAAAATGTAAAAAATTCTGGCTCGGGGAAGGCAGGGGGGAAAAAACGAACGTGACAAATATAAAATAAATGAAAATGAAAGGGTAGGTAAGATATAGATAATGCTAAACATAGTGGAAACCTTATGTAATTGGGATCATTGGAATCACACCGACCTGCTGGATACAGATAACACATCAGTTATACCGAAGAGCAAACGTCATGAAAACAAAACATCCACAAACATGGCGCAAAGATGTTTTTTTATTTTTTTTAGATTTCAACCCACTTAGAATTTTTTTTTTTCATTTTCCCAGTACATTCCATGCTATGGTCAATGGCAGCTTTAAAATGTACTGTGCATTTTGTGCCATAGAGACACCGGCCGCTGTTAGAGCAGCACATATTGTACCTTTACTGCACAGACAGCCCAGGGGTTCATTCTAGGTTCCCAGGAATCACAGTGATATGGTTTCTCTGAGCTCAGAATCACTGGGAAACCCAGTCTGAATGTGTGAAAACTGTGTGTACTACGCTTACCTTTGCCCTCGATGGGAAGAGGTGATGTACTTCATACTGTTTTTATTTGGTAATGCAAATTTGAATAATGCACAAAGGGGCATGTCGCTTAGTGCCGTGAAATAGCCAATTAGCCCCATTGAATGTGGCTAATCCTTTCTCAAAGCCACTGCCGAATTCCCAGCAATAACAAATATTTTACATGGCAGCAGTCTGAAGGCGTGCCTTGTTTTTCTAATTACTGTTCCGTAGAAATTTTTTTGGGCCCGGGAAAAAATAAAAAAAAAACCTCTTTGTGAGCATAAACCTTAAGGGGGTTGTCGTCTTTACTTATTATGTATATAATAGGAAATCATACAGTTTTCTAAATTGTATGCTTTAAAAATTGTGCTCCTGTACCTTTTTTGTACCAGTGCAGTAGGCTCCTATATAGAAAAATAAAAGAGCATAACCCAAATTCCTGTCTTGGAGTGACTGTATGTACAAGGCAATTATGTGACCCTGGTATCCAGGTAACAGTAGTGTATGGAGGAGCAGAACTTCTCCAGTACTACCACCTCCAGCAGCATCTTATCATGTGACCACCACACAGGTCATGTGACCCTGGTATCCAGGTAACAGTAGTGTATGGAGGAGCAGAACTTCTCCAGTACTACCACCTCCAGCAGCATCTTACATGTAAACCCACCACACAGGCAGGACCCGGGAAACCAGGTAACATGTGTATGGGGGAGCAAACCTCCAATATACCTCCAGCAACGTCTTATCAGTACCACCACACAGGGCATGTGACCCTGGTATCCAGGTAACAGTAGGTATGAGGGCAGAACTTCTCCAGTATTACTACCTCCAGCAGCACTTAATCAATGTGACCTCCACACAGGTCATGTGACCCTGGTATCCAGGTAACAGTAGTGTATAGAGGAGCAGAACTTCTCCAGTATTACTACCTCCAGCAGTGTCTCACAAAGTGCACAGTTAAACTGATCAAACTGTACACACAACGCCCTTATTTTTTGCATGTGTACAGCATAGCAGCAGTGCATTTTAAATGTTCCATTAGTTAAGCGCTACTGTATTTGGTGTTTGAGAATCTACTCTTTGCAGTCATAAAAATGTGCATTAGCATCTGTACAAAGTGCAAACAGAAGTTTTTTTTTTTTTTTTCTTGACTTGTACATTTGGAGAAGTGGTTGCCTCCACTTTGCCCTGCACTCCTCCCATTTGGATACAAAAAAAGGATGCTTCCAGCACTTTGTGTGTGTATAGTAAAATTTGCATTTATTTCATCCCAATAAAAAATATAAAATCATAGCAGAGGAAAACACGTATTGACGCGTTTCAGACCGAACAATGGGCTCTTAAATGCAAATTCCAGAACAGTATTGGGGTTAGGAACCCTCCAGATAAGGCTACTAGGGCAGTAGCCATCGTTTCCTCACTTGTGTGAGCAGGTCTGTTTTCCTCACTTGTGTGAGCAGGGTAGGTTTCCCTCCTATAACTTGCTTCTGTACATTTGTATATCCTGTCTGCTTCCACTATTGCTGTGACACGGTCCATGTTCTCTTCCAGGTGGCTGGCAGGAAAGGTTTCCCTCACGTCATCTATGCCCGACTCTGGAGGTGGCCAGATCTTCACAAAAATGAACTGAAACATGTCAAATATTGTCAGTATGCGTTTGATCTGAAGTGCGACAGTGTGTGCGTCAACCCTTATCACTATGAGCGCGTTGTGTCCCCAGGAATAGGTAAGACACTTGTGCAATCTATTATATTGGGGCCTTGCGGGATTCATTTGCAAAGAGAATCAGGGAGGCAGTACTATCTGTACCTACATCATTTACAGGAAGAGTCAGGGAGGCAGTACTATCTGTACCTACATCATTTATAGAGAGACAGTGGAGGCAGTACTATCGTACCTACATAAATTTAACAGAAGAGACAGGGGGGCAGTACTATCTGTACCTACACATTTACAGGAGAGACAGGGAGCAGTACTATCTGTACCTATATCATTTACAGGGGAGAGACAGGGAGGCAGTACAACTGTACCTATACATTTGCAGAGAGAAACAGGAGGCAGTGCTATCTGTCCCTACATCATTTACAGCAGGAGAGACAGGGAGGCAGTACTATCTGTACCTACATCATTTACACAGAGAGAGACAGGGAGGCAGTACTATCTGTCCCTACATCATTTACAGAGAGACAGGAAGGCAGTACTATCTGTACCTACATCATTTACAGGGAGAGGCAGGGAGGCAGTACAGAGAGAGACAGGGAGGCAGTACTATCTGTACCTACATCATTTACACAGAGAGAGGGAGGCAGTACTATCTGTACCTACATCATTTACAGAGAGAGACAGGGAGGCAGTATTATCTGTACCAACATCTTTTAAACGAGAGGGGACAGGGAGGCAGTATTATCTGTACCTACATCATTTACAGGGAGAGACAGGGAGGCAGTACTATCTGTACTGACATCATTTACAGGAGAGACAGGGAAACAGTACTATCTGTACCTACATCATTTACAGGAGAGACAGGGAGGCAGTACTATCGTACCTACATCATTTACGGGGAAGACAGGGAGGCAGTACTCTCTGTCCCCTTTACACAATTCACAGGGGAGACAGGGGGGGCAGTACTATCTGTAATACATCATTACAGGGAGAGACAGGAGGCAGTATACCCTGTACCTACATAATTCACAGGGTGAAAACGGGAGGCAGTACTATCTGTATAACACATTTACAGGGGAGACAGGGAGGCAGTAACTATCTGTAATACATCATTTACAGGAGGAGACAGGGAGGCAGTACTATCTGTACATACATCATTTACAGGAGAGACGGAGGCAGTACTATCTGTACCTACATCATTTACAGGAGAGACAGGGAGGCAGTCATATCTGAAACTAAATAATTAACAGGGAGAGACAGGGAGGCAGAACTATTTTGTAATAAACATTATTTACAGGAGGAGACAGGGAGGCAGTATGATCTGTACCTACATCATTCACAGGAGAGACAGGGAGACATTGCTATCTGTACATACATCATTTACAGGGAGAGACAGGGAGGCAGTATTATCTGTACCTGCATCATTTACACGTAGAGACAGAAAGGCAGTACTATCTGTACTTACTTTAATTCACAGGGTGAGACAGGGAGGCAGTACTATCTTACCTACAATTTACAGGGAAGAGACAGGAGGCAGTACTATCTGTAACCTAAAACATTTATAGAGAGAGACAGGGAGGCAGCACTATCTGTACCTACAATTTTTACAGGGAGAGACAGGGAGCAGTACTATCTATACCTACATCATTTACAGGGAGAGACAGGGAGGCAGTACTATCTGTACCTACATAATTCCACAGGGGAGACAGGGAGGCAGCACAAACTGTACCTCACACATTTACAGGAGAGACAGGGAGGCGGTACTATCTGTACCTACATTTTTACAGGAGAGACAGGGAGGCAGTACTATCTGTACCTACATCATTTACAGGAGGAGACAGGGAGGCAGTACTATCTGTACCTACATCATTCACAGGAGAGACAGGGAGGCAGTACTATTTGTACCTACATCATTTACAGGGATAGACAGGGAGGCAGTACTATCTGTACCTACAGCATTTACAGGGGGAGACAGGGAGGCAGTACTATCTGTATATACATCATTACAGGGAGAGACAGGGAGGGCAGTACTATCTGTACCTAAATCATTTTCAGGGAGAGACAGGGAGGCAGTACTATCTGTACTTACATAATTCACAGGGTGAGACAGGGAGGCAGTACTATCTGTACCTACAATTTTTACAGGGAGAGACAGGGAGGCAGTACTATCTGTACCTACATCATTTATAGAGAGAGACAGGTAGACAGTACTATCAGTACCTACAATTTTTACAGGGAGAGACAGGGAGGAAGTACTCTATGTGCCTACATCATTTAACAGGAGAGACAGGGAGGCAAAACTATCTGTACCTACATAATTCACAGGTGAGAACAGGGAGGCAGCACTAATCTGTACCTACATCATTTACAGGGAGAGACAGGAGGCAGTACAAACTGTACCTACATCATTTATAGAGAGAGACAGTAACAGTACTATCTGTACCTACATCATTTACAGGAGAGACATGGAGGCAGTACTATCTGTACCTACATCATTTACAGGAGAGATAGGGAGGCAGTACTATCTGTACCTACATCATTTACAGAGAGAGACAGGGAGGCAGTACTATCTGTACCTACATCATTTACAGGGAGAGACAGGGAGGCAGTACTATCTGTACCTACATCTTTTAACAGGAGAGACAGGGAGCCAGTACAAATCTGTACCTACATCATTTACAGGGAGAGACAGATAGCAGTACTACTGACCTACATCATTTACAGGGAGAGACAGGGAGGCAGTACTATCTGTACCTACATCATTTACAGGAGAGACGGGGAGGCAGTACTATCTGTACCTACATCATTTACAGAGAGAAAGGGAGGCAGCACTATTCTGTACCTACATCATTTACAGGGAGGACAGGGAGGCAAAAACTATCTGTACCTACATAATTCACAGGGTGAGACAGGGAGGCAGTACTATCTGTACCTACTAAATTTACACGGAGAGACAGGGAGGCAGCACTATCTGTACCTACAATTTTTACAGGGAGAGACAGTACTGCTTCGCACACAGGTTCAGTAAAGTGGGATATGTTTTTTTGTATTATTACCATCCCTGTCTTTGTTCTATGCTCTGATTACCAGCGTCGTGCAGCAAATGTCTTGAGCAAAAGAGATTGGCTCTCATGTGACCTATGAGTCTTCTCTATATGTTGTTTTCTTACTTACTATATAATTCCTTTTCTTTTTCAGACTTGTCGGGATTAACCATTCAGAGCACAGGTAAGTCATTTCCAAAAAGAGAGTAACTCTAGTTGGCAGTGAGGGTAGCTCTGATCTCCGTCACATTGTGCCGCCCCTTGGCTTCCTTTGTGTGATGCAGCACATGTTGTCTCTCCTTTGAGGCTGTGTCTATAAGTCAGGAGTATATTCTGTACCATCTGCTAGGAAAGCAAGGAGTAGATATGGAAATGATCTTTTATCCTGCTGCCAGCGCTGTAAATCATGCTCTGTATTTCTCCTTGTCATAGCACCATCTAGCTTATTGGTGAAGGACGAGTATGGCCATGACTATGTTGAAGGACAGCAGAGCATCACCTCTTCTGATGGACATTCAATACAGACCATCCAACACCCACCAAGTAACAGGTCATCCGGTGAGAGCTACAGCAACCCTTCACTGCTGGCATCTAGTGAGCCCAGCACCCCCAACGCCTCCACCTTCTCCAGCATCCCTGTCCCTTCAACAAGTAAGTGTCATGTAGAATGTGAGAGTCAGGAAAATATATGGAAGTGATTCAGGGCTTTGCCTTTTGAATATTTTTGGGGGTGATCTGCTGCTGAAAAAGAGAAAAAAAAAAACAGAAAAATTGGACGTTATTTACTTAAAAACACAATAAACCTAGTAGGAGGCAACGCAAGCCCCTGTGCTACTTGGGAAAGATAAACAGGTGCAGGTAATTACTGAGCAGTAGCTCACACACCTCCCTCCACTAGAGGAACAATTAGGCCATGTTCACACGGCTTATTTCGGCGTGGATTGGAGCCGTACTGCGCGCCGGATTTACGCTTTAGTACGGCTCCAATCCGTCACAGTCATTACGGTAATCCACAGTTCTAAAAGAGAACAGTGGATTCCGTCGCTCCTCCCTGCTCGGCGAATCCGCCGGGCGGGGAGAAAGTGACATGCACATTATCCAGGCGCAATACGCGCCGTGGATAATGGAAGTCTATGGGGCTGGCAAGCAGCGCCGCCGCCGCGCCCCCGGCCCCGCCCCCGCCCCTTATTCAAGTCGTATTGCGGGCGGGATCCGGCCCGCAATTACGGTTTGAATAAGCGTGTGAACACGGCCTTAGATGATTTAAAAAAAACTGCACATTGAATTGATACCTGTTCACACCAGTATGCAGAAAAGCCACAGCATATTACGTGGGGAGATAGCACAAATGCAAAAATTCCGATAAGACAACCACTCACACACCTTCATGAGGGGGGTGGTTGCTAGTATTATAATTGCATATAGAAAAGGTGATAAAAAAGGGTGCCATTAATGCAAATACGTGTAGTGCACCATGCTGGCTTACAGCCTATTGCGCCTCTACTATTTGATTGGAAGGGCTGCCCAGCAGTTTGTAGATGTCCAACACAAAATACAGACACCCTGAGCTCCCCAGTACTTTTGGGCAAATAAAAATGACATACTGGAAAACTATCAAATATGAGGTATTAGTTTATACAGTGGCCACTATACGCAAGCTCGCAAGCCCTGTCAAGGCTCCTCATTATTTGCGAGTCCCTAGACTAAAAATTTATAGAAAAAAATCACAGAAAAATGGGACATTATTTACTCAAAAACTCAACACAGGCCATACTTACAGCTCAATGGCTGGACTAGACTGAACCCAGCAGGAGGCAACACAGGCCATACTTACAGCTCAATGGCTGGAGTAGACTGAACCCAGAAGGAGGCAACACAGGCGATACTTACAGCTCAATGGCTGGACTAGACTGAACCCAGCAGGAGGCAACACAGGCCATACTTACAGCTCAATGGCTGGACTAGACTGAACCCAGCAGGAGGCAACACAGGCCATACTTACAGCTCAATGGCTGGACTAGACTGAACCCAGCAGGAGGCAACACAGGCCATACGTACAGCTCAATGGCTGGACTAGACTGAACCCAGCAGGAGGCAACACAGGCCATGCTTACAGCTCAATGGCTGGACTAGACTGAACCCAGCAGGAGGCAACACAGGTCTCTGTGCTACTTGGGAAAGATAAACAGGTGATCTGCTGCGCCTCCAGTGATTTTTCACTACATGGGTATTATACCAAGACTTAATACCTTATCTGATGTAACTGTAGGCTATGGTATTGGTAAGAAGGTATGGGTTGGGCTTACATCTAGGACCTGCCTTCATCAGTCGGGATTGGAGCTAACCATTTAACGACTTTAAGTGAGGTGGTCATCACAACTAAAGCATCGAAACCAGGGGTTTGCAAGGGCGGCTCTCCAGCTTTTGGGAAACTACAACTCCCATCATTTCCACTGATTATATAAATGCATTATGGGCGTTGTAGTTTCCCAACAATTGGGAGAGCCACAGCTTGCAGAGCAATGATTTAACACATTTAAAAGGTGTTCTCACCATGCTGAGTATGCCCTTCACAGCCAGCTTTAGGCTCCTACATCCTAGTTAGGATGTGGATGGTTCTACAGCAGTGACTGCTATTTCTAGCTGAGATTGTTAGGGCTCGTTCACACGGCTGGAATCCGTCCCAGGCATTACGGTAATCTCATAGAGAACTATGGATTCCGTCTCCCCCGAGCGGGGAGAAAGTGACATGCTCATTATCCCGGCGGGATACGCGACGTGGATAATGGATGTCTATGGGGCCGGGGACCTGCTGTGTTGTTACTTATGGAAGGGTCTAAACAGCAGGGCAGAAGGCTACAGAGCTCTAAAGGGTTAAGGTTTGTTAGGCAGCATAGAAAAGCTCATGTTCTGCTGATAAGACAAGGCAGGGGTGAAATCCTCATTCTGGCCAGGGCTCTAGAGTCTGTTAGAGCAGGGGGGGAGATGGTGAGAAGCCTAGAAAAACTTGCAGGAGAAAATAACCGCTCTAGCTTTGAAGGAAAGCCAAATCGGGACAGCAATGTATTTAGTAATGGTCTTTAGTTGCCTTCAACTTCTGAAAGCTAATCCATGAAATGGGAACACCCCTTCAAGAAATGGCGCGGCGCTCTGTTTTGCTGCCTGATCAGTTTCTCCACTCCTGTAAGGAGTAGTTGTCTTGGGGACCCAATGAAGGTGTACAGGCCTGCCATTCTACGGCCACATGGCACTGACAAAATACCGGTTTTCAGATCTGAAAACAACTGAAAAATGTTGTCGTGTGGACGTACCCTATTGCTCCTATTACACCCTGCCTAATTGTACACTATTCTGCTACACTGTTGTATTGCAGAATATTGTACATGCAGTCAAGCCCATTTTTGGTCAAGTGTCGTAGGAGATTAAAAATGTATATAAAAAATTCAATTCTTTTTTTTTTTACAAATTAAATTTAAAAAAAAAAAAAGACCTAATTGGTATCGTAGTGTCCATGAAAGTCAGAGTTGTGTCCGTCTTTCCATAGTTGCTTTGTCCTCTAGAAGTTAAAGGGGTGTTCTCACCATGCTTGCTCTTCACACTCCGCTTCAGGCTCCCACTTCCTGGTCAGGCTGTTGGTGGTTCAACAGAAGTGACTGACATTTCAGCTCTTGCTATTCCTAGCTGAGGATGGTAGCAGGACATTGGTGAAGGAGGGTTTGTAACAGATCAAAAAGCTACAGAGCTCTAAGGGTATGTTCACACGGCGTCTTTGTGCGCATATTTTGGCGATATGCGCGCCACAATTACTGTAATTCATAGCTCTCATAGAGAGCTATGGATTACGCGTCGTCTCCCCCGTGCTTTGGAATAATGCGCTGATTAGCGCGTGGTTCGGAAACGCCCGTAATATACGCGCCGCAATACACCATGTGAACATACCCTAAAGGATTCAAGTTTGTCAGTAAGAAAGACAAACAAGCTCCTGTGTTGCTGGTAAGACACAGCAGGAAGTGACCATCCTGGCCAGGGTGGTAACCTAGGAAAGATTTTGTACACAAACTGGAGATGAGAACTCCTCTCACTCTTAGATCATG
Organism: Phyllomedusa bahiana; assembly: GCA_025379985.1. Lineage (NCBI taxonomy): Eukaryota > Metazoa > Chordata > Amphibia > Anura > Hylidae > Phyllomedusa > Phyllomedusa bahiana. Next base: position 25,161 of record JAODAL010026110.1, read on the forward strand.
TCCCCCCGGCTCGGGTTTTCAGCCGGTTTTGCAGACCGCCTGAAAAACTGGCCGACAATTAGCACAACGGGTTACTATGGAAAACCCGTGCATCAGGCCCCACTGCACGGGTTTTCCGCCTGCAAGACAGTCTACATGCACTTTCTTCCTCCGCAGAGAAAAGCAACCCCCGACACCGCATAAACCGACCAGAATTTGTCTCTTGCCGTGTGAACGCACCCTAAAAGGAAGCAAAATCAGAACAGCAATGCCTTTGGAAAAGTCTTTTATTTACCATTTTCTGCATGTATGAAGCTAATCAATGTGGTGAGAAGACCCCTTTAACACGTAGTCCCATCACTTTTGGATAGTGGGAGAATGACTTGTATAAAGGTAGGATGTTATTACACACCAGAACATCCCCTGTGATAAAGCGCTTGTTTATTGCATCCATCTATTAATCAGTTGCTTTAGCTGCTACCGGTGCAGCAAGACTGTGCGGGCGGATGAGAATCTCATGCACTCTGTTACTTTTGACAACGTCGAACCGTTTCCTGTTGCTTTTCCTCTTGGAAGTTCGATGAACATCAGCTTGGGCTCATTACCGCGTGACGGGGCGATCGTTATGGCGAATTTGAGATTTGCTGAGCGATCTCTGTGAGCCCAGAGGGAAAGCTATTGGCAGTATTGATCCTGGAAGACTGAAGATGTTCTTTCTCTACAGGTCAGCCCACCAGTTTATTGGCAGCGTCGCACGGTGAAGGACTGCTACAGATCGCCTCAGTGCCACCTCAGGGCACACAACAGAACGGCTTCAATGCCCAGCCGGCCACATATCATCACAGTAAGTGGCCGCTAACTGTCTGGAATCAGATTATAAGACGCAAAGTGTCCCTCATTGCTGCACCATGTATAATCGCCCTATATAGCGCGGAAGCAGTCGCGCTATATTTGCTTCATGATCATTTGCCAGTTGACTTCTGGAAAATGGCTTCCTCCGATGTGTAGCCATTGACTTCTCTAACAAGTCTTATTCTCATCATTGCTTCTCATCCCAATGACTGAAATCAAATTACTCTCCTGTTAAAGGGGTTGTCTTATTTAATAAAATTATACATTTATTTTTAACCGTAGTCAGGACAGAGAAAAATAGGGAGAAAAACGTTATACTTGCCTTCCAGTCGCCCGCTGCTACCGCTCTGGAGATTCCCGGGATCCACCCCTCGCCACTCCCAGAGTTTTGTTCGGACACACAGTAGAGGCTTGTGCTCCATTTACTTACTAGGGAGCACGGGCCTCATCTCTGGATAAGAATAAGACTCTGAAAGGGAGTAGATTCGGGGGAGCCATGAAGCTGCAGTGGTGGCGGATCAGGAGGGAAGTATCCGATTATTTTTATTATTTTTGTTTTTCTTTCTATTTTTCCCACACACTGATCCTTTTTTAACTATTTGATTTTTTTTATACTGGACAACCCCTTTAATTCCTCCGCTCCATGTTATTCCATGCTTTGGGTTGGGGCTCCTGCCTGAGACATATAAGGGTCGGTATTGTAACCATATTCTGTGTGATGTTTTAGTAGACAGTACCACCACCTGGACTGGAAGTAGGACTGCACCATACACACCTAATTTGCCTCACCACCAAAACGGCCATCTTCAGCACCACCCGCCTATGCCGCCCCATCCCGGACATTACTGTAAGTTTAAACTTCCAATATTTAGTTTCCCATTGATCAGAATCATACACTTTTTGTTTGTTTTTTTTCTCCTCCACATAATTTTGTCATTTCCAGACGTAGTTAATTTACTGCCGCTGTGAAGGGGATTATCCTCCGTCTCAGGATAGAGTCACATATCGCGCCTCGCTTGTCAAAACTAACAGTAAAATGGTCTTTGTTGCCCACAGCAACCAATCAAAGCTCACATTGACTAATCCCTTTAAACACATTGGGCTTCGTTTATTAAAACTCTATTATTGTAAGACTTTGTTACCCATAAAAACCAATTAGAGAGCAGCTTTCATTTTGCCAGAGCACTATAAGGCCGTGTTCACACGGCTTATTCCCGACGGATTTGTGAGCCGTATTGAGCTCACAAATCCGCCGTGAATAAGGGGCGGGACGGGAGCGGGGCCGGAGCGCGGCGGGGGCGCCGCTCCCGGCCCCATAGTTAATGCAAATCCGGCGCGGAGTACGGCGCCAACCGTCCCAAATAACGTTGGACACTGAGGCCTAAGAAATGAGAGCTGAGCTCCCATTGGATGCTATGGGCAACAAAGACAGTCTTGGGGTATGTTCACATGGCTAATTTCGACACGGTTTTCATAGCGTTTCCTCACCAATAACTGCATCAAAAAAGCTTTCAAAATGGCTCCAGTTTATTTTCATTGATTCCTATGTAAAACAGTGTCGTAGTTCACACTCAACGAGGTTTGTCCACGCGTTTTACAAATTTCTTTGGACGCGGTTTTTGGCGTTGAAAAAGAAATGTCATCTAAATTCTTGAAGAGTTTTCAACGCTGAAAATCCCTATAGCAAGGGTCTGCAATGTCAGCTCTCCAGCTGTTGGGAAACTACATCTCCCATCATGCCCACTGATATAGATTGTATAAATGCATGATGGGAGTTGTAGTTTCCCAACACCGGGAGAGCCGACGTTTCAGACCACTGTCCTATAGGAATCAATGGAAAGCTTCAAATCCTTGGCACGGTTTTTGCCCTAGCTATTTGTTTCTGTTTCAGAAAGAAAAGTGTTGGAAAACCTCAGCTAAACGTTTTTTTTTTTTTTTTTTTTTTTATGCGTATTTGGAAGCTGAAAATTCGGCATCCGTATCCGCTCTGTTAGCATACTCTTAGGGCAGGTCTCCACAGCAGGTTTGTCAGTTGGTATTACAGACGGTTTTCGGATTTGAAAACCGTCTGTAAAGCGACTGTCGACCTTTTACATTGATATAAATAGAAAATCCGTGCAGCAGCCCACACTATGGATTTTCCTCTAGATGGGTTTTACACCGCTAGCGTTCCTAAAAACGTAGAACATGTTAATTCTTTTGTCCGGTTTTCAGGTGGTATCTGAACATGTCAGTGGTTGAGGGGGACGACGAATCTGCAAACTGCGGACAGAACCGTCCCCCAAAACCACGTCTACACTATGTCAAAATACCCGTCGGATTCCTTTAATCAGAATCCGGCCGATATTTTAACCTGCTGTGTGGACGCACTCTTAGGCCATGTCTACACAGGACTGGTTTACAGACTGATTTTTAGGTGGGTTCAGTATTTAGAATCTGCAAACATCCGACTGTAAATCATCCCGTTAGACCCTCATAAAAAATCTACACCGCTCAGATTTTCTGAAGTCGGACTTCAAAACCGAAGGTCTGGCAGAAAATGCCAGATTATACTTCTGTTCTATGGAATGCAGCACCAAAATCCCAAAACCGCAGCAGAAGCTGCAAAAAAAAAAACCATAAACAGAGTGTAAAATACTGGTCGGATTCTAATTAAAACTGTGCTGTTACCAATAGCAACCGATCAGGGAGCAGCTTTCATTTTTCCAGAGCAGTATAAGAAATGAACGCTGAACTCTTAACTGGTTACTATGGGCAACAAAGACGGTCTCCCTGAGTGGCCCTCATTTATCATCCTAATTAGAATTCGACCGCTCTTTTATCCTCTGCCGTGTAGACGAAGCCTTACTGTTTTGATAAATGAGGGCCACTCAGGGAGATTCTTTGTTGCCCATAGTAACCAGTTAGGCCATGTTCACACGGCTTAATTGCGGGACATATTTCGCCCCGCAATTACGCTGTTAGTACGGGGGTGGGTGTGGCAGCCCGCCGGCCCCATATACATGCATAATGCATGGCACATGTACGCCATGAATAATTGACATGTCACTTCTCTCCCCGCGCGCCGTAGTGTGCGAGCGGGGAGAGGAGACGTAATCCATAGTTCTCTATGAGAGCTGTGGATTACCGTAATAACTGGGATGTATTTCAGCCCATAATTCGCACAGTACGGCACGAATTACGGGTTGAAATACGTCCCAAAATAAGCCGTGTGAACATGGCCTTAGAGTTCATTGTTCATTTCTTATACTGCTCTGGTAAAATGAAAGCTGCTCCCTGATTGGTTGCTACGGGTAACAGCACAGTTTTACAATGAGAAAGTTTTAACAAATGAGGCCAAATGTGTTTTCGATGTGGTGTTAGGCCGTGTTCACACGGCTTATTCCCGACGGATTTGTGAGCCGTATTGAGCTCACAAATCCGCTCGTGAATACGGGGCGGGACGGGGCCGGCCGGAGCGCGGCGGGGGCGCGCTCCCGCCCCATAGACAATGCATTGTTTACGGCGCGTCCGCGCCGTAAATAATGTGCATGTCACTTTCTCCCCCGCGGCGGATTTGCCGAGCAGGGAGGAGCGACGGAATCCACTGTTCTCTATGAGAGCAGTGGATTACCGTAATGACTCCGACGGATTGGCGCCGTATTGAAGCGCAAATCCGGCGCGGAATACGGCGCCAATCCGTCGGCACATAAGCCGTGTGAACGGGCCCTTATGATTCCTGCAGACATTTTCATAAACCTAATGTAGGGGGAAAAAGCATTAAAACCTCAACTGCAGTGTGTGAATGTGCCCTTACAGTCCAATAGGGAATGGCAGATCATGAAATCTGTCTGTTTAATGTTGGAAATGACTGGGGTGAGAGTTCTCTCATTTTCCACTAGTACAAGTGTAGTAGCTAGTGCTGTATGTATGGTTTTAGATTGAGGGCCTGCGGCTGCTCCAAATAGGTCTGTTTTAATAAATCCTTGTGAAATAACAATTCTGGAGCATCTTCTCCAACTCTGTGTTTTCCCTCCTTTATTCCTTCTGGAAATGACTGAACCTGTCAGGTGGGTTTTACTTGTTGGAGGTGTGTCTGCACAGGAAGCACTGATTGGACAATGTCAGACACTCAATGTATGTAGACTCAAACCCCCCCCCCCCCCCCACCCTCCCTTTGGTGACACCCATATGACAGATTCAGTAATACATGTTCTAGACAGAATAAGAGAGGAACAGCACCACACAGAGTTATAAGAGAAGATGCTCCAGAATTGGTATTTCCCAAGGATTTACTAAACAAACCTATCAGGAGAGGTCACAGGTCTTCTTTAGTGGGTAACTTTTATTTTAAAAACCTAATGACGTGTCATAATGACTGACACAGCTCCTCCATGTATAACAAGGACATCCCATAGATTCCAGTGACTGTTGTCCACTGCTCTATGATATAGGGGCCATTTTGGATTTGCCTGCTGCTTTCCCTTTGATAATGGCTAATTACTATTAGGATCCGTTCAACATTTGTCAGCTTGGCAGAAAAATAAGTTTCTAGTTGAATGCACATTTTCCCAGGCCTAAGGTAAAGAGCGAGTGAGGGTTAGCGACACGTTAGGTTGAGACCATATGAGCTGGATAATAGGCTGCGGATAAGAATCTTATGCTTGTGGTTTTGGACCCAGGTGGGTGCAATCTTGCATAGTTGGTTTTACGGCTAAAATATAAAAGGTTTATTGTTCACAATAAACAAAATCATATTTAAATGAGCAAAACATTACATAAAAGGAATACTTACTTCCTAAAGGAGTTTTACCCTCATGAATAGGAAGCACTTTTCCTATACGACAAAGAGGTACTATTTGTACAAGCTATAGCCTTTGATATGGTGTTGTAATGTCACTTTTTGTACGTAAATAAGCACTGTATACACATTGAAGACTTGCTGCTGTTTCTCTTATCCCCCCCTCCACCACCCCACCTTGGCCATATTCAAATAGAAGTGTATGAAAGTGGACAATCGCCTTTTAACCTTTGTAAAACCTCTGCAGCAGCAGAACCCCAAACACCATTTTTAGAATAAATTTCAGCCACTGCATGTGGCCTCACTCTTGGTGTATGTTTACACTCAAACAAAGCTTCTCATTCATCTGAATGGGTTTCCTTTGGTGTTGGATAGGACAGACTGGGAAGTCTCTGCTGTGTGTGAATTCACCTTTGTAGGTGTCCGACAACCGCCCTCTATTATCAGCCATGCATATCCTGATGCATGTTTGGCGGCTTTGCCTGCTTCTTTCATGACTGTGACTTTTCCTTCGGCCGGGTTCACATGCTTCGGCTGTCCAAACCACTCCACACGATGTTTGCTGGTAAGACTGCGGTGTTGGCAGCAAAATCATGCGGCGAGTGGCCTCCTTGTATTGGAGGGATTTCGTACGCTGCAGCTTGAGCCCAGCTTTATTGCATAATGTCCTATTGGTTATGGCAGCATTAAATTAAATTCTCACACCCAAGTAACAATGATCCTGTTTTTTAGGGCCTGTGCATAATGAGCTGGCATTCCAGCCTCCGATATCGAATCACCCAGGTGAGTGTGTGTGTTATAGCCATTATTTTGTGTATGTTGTAATAATAGTTTTGCATGCTTACCTGGTGCCATTTGTGGTCCAAGGTATAAAGTACAAAAATAATGAATAAAATAATTACCCCACCCACCCCCCCCCAAAAAAAAAACTGAAAAAAAACAATGACCTTCTCCTGCGCCCTGTTCCTGTGTGACATTCAGTTGTAGCACCCATTGGTCTTGTCGTGTAATATTTTGGAGTCTCACGTACATGTCTTCTGCTCCTTCTCCTGCAGCTCCGGAGTACTGGTGCTCTATTGCGTATTTTGAAATGGATGTTCAGGTAGGAGAAACCTTCAAAGTCCCATCCAACTGCCCCATAGTTACTGTTGATGGATACGTGGACCCTTCTGGAGGAGATCGCTTTTGTTTGGGTCAACTCTCCAATGTCCACAGGACAGAAGCCATTGAGAGAGCAAGGTTAGTGATATGAAATCCTCAGGTTATTAAAGTGCTGCTGTTCCAGCTATAGTACATGACTGATGTGCGTTCATATTGTGACACTGTTAGATGCATCATACAGGTGACATTGCAGTCAGAAACACTTATTACCAGTAGTTTCTTCTGGAAACCCCCATTGGAAAGCAGGACACAGATTAAACCCAGTGCATGGGGCAAATCTACATCCCAATACACAGCAAAATCCATCACACACAGAATATCCGCTGTAGAAAGTTGTGCAGAGTCTGCCGCAGATATTTGGCACATTGTGGAAATGTCACAGTATTTTCAGTCGCAGATATCCTCAAGCAATCTTACATTGAAGTGCAAACTAACATTTTATTAAAAATAATAATCATAATAAAACTCGGTTTTGTGGCTAGAAGTATAGGCTACCCAGAGAGAGACAAAACCTACTAAAAAGTGTATATCTCTATCATCGGACACTGCTGATCTGCGGCAGATGTGATTGATGGAGGATCCAACCAATTATGAACAATTTACTTGTAAAACCTCTGTATTAGTGCAGTGATTGGCAGTCTATTAGCGCCTCCCTGCAGTACAGTACTACATGTCCTGTACCGCTCTTACATGTATTAGTGCAGTGCATGCAATGATCGGTGGTCTAGTAGTGCCTCCGTACAGTACAGTGCAGTACTATATATGTCCTGTACTGTTCTTACATGTATTTGTGCAGTGCATGCAGTGATCGGCGGTCTGGAAGCCTCTCTATAGTACAGTGCAGTACTACATGTCCTGTAATGCTCTTAAATGTATTAGTGAGGTGCATGCAGTGATTGGTGGTCTAGTGGTGCTTCTCTACAGTACACTGTGTTACTACACGTCCTGTTCTGCTCTTACGTGTACAGTTGAAACCAGAAGTTTACATACACTATATAAAAAAGACACCATCTGACATGAAATCAGAGTAACCTAACCCGTTTTAGGTCAGTTAGGATTACCACAATTATTTCTATTTGCCAAATGCCAGAATAATGACAGAGAATTTTTAAGGCATTTTTATTACTTTCTGCAAAATCAAAAGTTTACATACACTAGCCAACTATGCCTTTAAACAATTTGGGACAGCCTATATGATGATGTCATGTCTTTGGTTTATTGGCAACATCTGAGTTAGAGACACACCTGTGGATGTGTTTTAAAGCACAGTAAAAACACCCTGCTTCTGTGTGTAACATCATGGGGAAAGTCTAAAGAAATCAGCCAAGATATCAGGAAGAGAATTATGGACTTTGACAAGTCTGGATCATACTTGGGTGCAGTTTCCAGATACCTGAAGATGCCTCGTTCATCTGTACAAACAATTATACGCAAGTACAAACAAGATGGGAATGTCCAGCCATCATACTGCTCAGGAAGGAGACAAGTTCTGTGTATCAGAGATGAACCTGTTTTGGTCTGACATGTGCATATCAACCCAAGAACAAAAGCAAAAGACCTTGAGAAGATGCTGGTGGAAGCAGGTAAGATTTTGTCATTATCCACAGTGAAACGAGTACTGGGCCATAAAGACCAGCGTTACGTTTGGAGGAAAAAGGGGAGAAGCTTGGAAGCCTAAGAACACCATCCCAACTGTGAAACACGGGGGTGGCAGCATCATGTTGTGGGCTTGTTTTGCTGCAGGAGGTACTGGTGCACTTCATAAAATAGATGGCATCATGAGGAAAGAAGATTATGTGGCAATACTGAAGCAACATCTCAAGACGTCAGCCAGGAAGTTAAAGCTTGGCCAGAAATGGGTCTTCCAAATGGACAATGACCCAAAGCTACTGCCAAACTGGTTACAAAGTAGCTTAAGGAGAACCAAGTCCATGTTTTGGAGCGGCTATCACAAAGCCCTGATCTCAATCCTATTGAAAATGTATGGGCAAAGCTGTAAAGGCAACTGCGAGCAAAGCGACCTACAAACATGGCTCAGTTACACCAGTTCTGTCAGGAGGAATGGGCCAAAATTCCTGCCAACTATTGTGAGAAGCTTGTGGAAGGATCCAAAACATTTGACCCAAATCATACAGTTTAAGGGCAATGTTACCAAATACTAATGAAATGTATGGAAACTTTTGACTTTGCAGAAAGTAATAAAAATGCCTTTAAATTCTCTCTCTCCTTTAAGTTAGGCTGTTCTTGGTAATTCTGCCGAAAATCTCTCTTGCTCATGTTGTAGTCTTGTCTCTTCACTCCCAGGTTACACATAGGGAAAGGGGTCCAGCTGGAGTGCAAAGGAGAAGGTGATGTCTGGGTACGATGTCTCAGTGACCATGCAGTGTTTGTACAGAGCTACTACCTGGACAGAGAGGCAGGACGAGCCCCTGGAGACGCAGTTCACAAGATATATCCCAGTGCTTACATCAAGGTAATAATTACTTACATATATAGCCCTGTGACTCCAGTAACCACTGATCGCGGAAGGGGTGTTCCCATCATGCATTTTATTGGGATATCAATAGGATATGCCATCAAAGTGTGATGGGTGCAGCTCCCGACCAGCACTTCAAATGGCCCACTTGAAGGCTCTGCTCAGAATGGAGAGATGGTCACGCTTGCGCACGACTCTCCATTCTGTTCTATGGGAGTTCTGAGTACAGGTGAGCCATGTGCTCGGCTGTACTTGGAACTCACAGAGAATAGAATAGAGTGTGTGTATGTATGTATGTGTGTGTGTGTGTATATATATATATATATATATATATATATATATATATATAGATAGATAGATAGATAGATATATGTGTATAAATTTTTTTATATTTTAATACTTCGTTCCTTTAGGGTACTTTACCATTAGGGGCAGTTATCGCTTATCCTATATGCAGCAGTACGATTGTACTTCTGTATGTAGGATTTTCTTTCATTACCTAGGCAGGGTGTAATAGTTGTACATACATGGTAGCTAGGCACCCTGCATGAGGCTTCCTGCTGCCATGGCAACAGATTGTCACCCTACAATTAAATTCTTGGGGGGACGGGAACGCGCACCGTTCCTCATCTAGATACTGCGATGCCATGGCGTCTAATGTGTTAACAGCATGGTTTGGAGCTGGCTTTGTTTCCTGGTGTTAGCGTTAGTAGCTGGCTGTAATGAACAGCGCTTGAGCCTGCCTCATAGACCCTTCATACCATTTGGATGTACAGAAATGTCTAAATGCTTGGAGGGGTTAAACACGGTAAATGTTTGGTCTTAAACCAGAAAATAGCTCGAAGGCGAAGTCCTCTTGAAGAACACATTGGCTTATAGGTTGTCATGCGACCAGTACATGTGAACCCAGCCTGCTTGTTGTATTGCATCTGGTGGCCAAGTGTTCACAATTTAACCTAGCAGGTTGTCTCATAGCTAGCTACGAGAGGAATGTCTCAGAGAATGAGGAGGGCATTGCTTGGCGCCATCCTTCCTATTCATTTCTGTTGGAGATCTGAATATACTCAAGCCCACAATAATTATTGCAGTAGCAATAGGTGTTTAGGGCCACATGTATGACAACTGTCTAGGTCTAAAATTCACTTTGTTGCCCATAGCAACCAATCAGAGCAACCCTTTCATGTCCTATAGTGCTCTTTAAAAATGAAAGGGGCGCTCTAATTGGTTTTTTATGACAGTTTTCATACATGTGGCCCTTAGTGTGGAGTCACCGCTAACCTTTCATCCAGAGTAACATGCTACAGCTCTAGTGTAATGTATCTAGTATGTTCGGACTGAGGACCTTTTGGTGACTAACCTGTTTTTCTCCATCTTCTCACGCAAGGTGTTTGATTTACGCCAGTGTCACCGACAAATGCAGCAGCAAGCGGCAACAGCGCAGGCGGCAGCTGCAGCTCAAGCGGCGGCCGTAGCCGGGAATATCCCCGGACCAGGATCTGTGGGTGGCATTGCTCCAGCGATCAGTAAGTAACAGTGAGGATAGTAAGAAGGCCACACTTTCTTATTTTTTTTATTTTTCCACCAGCTCAAAACTGACATATTGAATGTGACCCAACTTTTTTTTGTACTCCTCAGGCCTGTCCGCGGCTGCAGGGATCGGAGTAGATGATCTTCGGAGACTTTGTATCCTGCGGATGAGCTTTGTAAAGGGCTGGGGTCCAGACTACCCAAGACAGAGTATAAAGGAGACCCCTTGCTGGATAGAAATTCACTTACACCGTGCCCTCCAGCTCCTGGATGAAGTCCTCCACACCATGCCCATCGCAGACCCTCAGCCCCTGGACTGATGAGCAGGACACCATCAAATGTATCGGTTACATTGCCTAGATGGCGGACTGAAATCACAGTCATTCTTTGTAATCATGAAAATATATAAATAGATATATAAATATATGCACATATCTTCTCCCGCTTACTCCAAGTCAGGGCAGAATTCAATTTTTCCCCCCTATTTTGCTGCAGATCTGTTTTTATTTTATTTTTTGTTTTTTTTTCCCTTTATTTTAATTTGCTGTGAAATCCTATTAGAGTTTTGGGTACCGCTGGCTTCATGCTCGGCTGTAAAGGTGCCATCAGTGCCTCAGGCAGAGGAGGACGGCACCAGATCGGGACATGGAGAATGCTTTTTAACCCCTGTGGTGCTGCAGGTTTCTGGAGTAATGTTCAGAAAACTTGCGAATGAACACCTGCAAGGACTGTAGTGCAGTGCATAGAGAGTAGACATGTTGGATAGGTTATTACTGCTATCGGCCCAGACCTGTGGGTATACGCAGGCAGAGGTGGACTGGTTCTACTAACCTCTGGGCACTGCAATGATTGACCTCTGTGATGCCCTGTCCCGTCTGACTCTACAAAGCTGAACATTATCCCTTCTCTACACCGTGTGCTGCCCAGAAACAAAACGGGGGAATCCTACCGTTGTGTTGACTTTTATTATTTTTATACCGAACATATGGATTTAAAGAGACACTAAACCTTAGATTTGACTTCTCTGCCATTGAGTCCAACCTGTTGTTCCCTGTTCTCAACCAGAGTGTGCGTGTGTCTTCAACAAGCCCTTCTTTCCTTATCACTACATATGTGGCCTATCTCCTGTTCTTCAAAATCGTTTGCATCTGTTTGGGAGTTTTAAGGTCTCTTTTTACACTCCTTGTAAATTTAGCATTATGATATTTTATTCGTACACTAAGCCGTTTCTCTGTACCCCCCTTCTTACCCTCAACTTAAAAATATCGATGTCCTCTGTCGGGCTTGTGCATTTTTTTTTTTTTTCTAATTTATTCCGGTTCACATACAGGCTCAGCGCAGGTGTACAGCGTAGGAAGCCATATTGCAGGTAAGGACAGGTTTGGAGGTTCCATTCAGAGCCTGTATCAAAGAGGTGGCATCGGATTTACTTCACAGTAAGCCTCCGCGGTTACCCACACATCCTATTGACTAAAATGGGGTCTGTCGAGTTTGTCTGCCGTATTTATGTAATATAATGGTTTCAGTCAAACACTGAGCTACAACGCAGGCTCCAATGTGAACCAGGCCTTAAAAGGTTGGTCTCATCTTACTGTTTCGGAGTCAGCAGCAGCTTTCATTCATTTATCCTGTCACTTCCAGGTCAAGCTGTCTTTAATTAGCATATGAGCTCTTGTATTCAGACTTCTGCTAATTAGATAAACAATCTCCTGCTACTAGGTCCAGAGAAGCTTCAGAGCTAAAGTAAACAGTAGTAATTAGTATCTTTTGTCTGAAAGCTCAGATAATACACAAGCTCTCAGGCTGCTGGCAGTTCTATGCTGAGACCTATGTGATGACGTCACTCCCTGCTATCAGATAGAACAAATAGCAGGGGAGAAGGAGTACACAGATCGGTTACTTGGGAAACCTGAAAGCCCTCAGAATGTGATAAAATCATTTGTAGCTCCTCAACAAAACAAAAAAAAATTAACAAAGCAATATATTTGTAAAACGTCTTTATTTAGGGTCACATGTTTCTATGGTTTCATAGGTTTCTATGAGGAAGAAAGTGAGTTTTAGACCATTTCATACATGTGGCCCTTAGTGTTCCCTACATGTTGAAAGCTAATCTTTGTATTGAGACAACCCCTTTAAAGGGGGTGCTCTCACTGTGCTGTTTCACAGAGCCTGCTCTTCACAGCTAGCTTCAGGTTCCCACTTCCCGTTGAGGCTACGGGTGGTTCTTCAGCAGTGGCTAAAATTTCAGCTCTGCTATTCCTAGCTGAAGCTGTTAAAGACTGTAAAGGGTTAAAGTTTGCTAGTAAGAAACAAAAACCATCTCCAGTGCTGTTGATAAGACACAGCAGGAATGGACATCACCATCTCTGCCAGGGATGCTAAAGCAGAGAGAGGTGTTTGGGAACCTAAGGAAGCTTGTGTACACAAGCAGGACATAAGAACTCGGAAATGACGCAAAATCAGAACAGCAATGTGTTTTGTCATCTTTATTTACCATTGTGGTGAGAATACCGGTTTAAAGGGGTTGTCTCACTACCTTGATTCATCTTATCTCAGTTCTGTTTTCTTGGTTTCACTTTGAATTCAGGGGCGTGTTTATTGGCTTCAACTAGGCTGCAGTAGAAGCCAGGTCTGTAGCTATAGCAACCAGTGCTGGCATCCTATAAGGAGAGATCAAACAGGTCTGTAGCTATAGCGACCTGAGGAGCTGATGCAGCCCATACAAGAGGGGATATCTCGCAATATGTAGGACACTGTTAATGAACACATATTAGAAAGTGACTTGTTTTTGCAAGATCTTTAACACACAAAGCAGCAATCCTTGTAGTAAGACAACCCCTTTAAGATGTTATCCTGCCTCATTGCTGTGATGGGCACCTGGCTGCCTCTTATTTGCAGAGATTACAGGAAACATTTCCCCTTGTGCAATGTCATTAAATGGTTAAAAGCAAATTGAAGTATATAGGTGCAATGTGCTGCAGCCTCACATACCCTGATATCATTACTGTTATCATTTACAGCCACGTGCCGTCATGTTGACCATTGATCAGTTCAGGTTTGGGGTCAGTCACCTCTCCTATATGTAAAGCATTTCGGTGTCTGGGAAAGCTGGGTGGTGATTCGTTAGAACTGTCTCCAGCTGGGTCACCACCCAGCTTTCCCAGGCTCCTTTCTTCCTATCACTTTATTACTAGGCAGCTTTCCAGAAGTTTAGGAAGGCAAGGATGACCATCCCCTATGTGAATTTATGGTGGACCCATTAGTTGTCACCTAGCTTTCCCAGTAACGGATGCAAAGACATGGTTGGCTGTAAGTTAAGATGATTTACAATGAAAGGGATGGCAAATCTCCATTCTACTTGATAGAATATAAGGTCAAACGTCTAAAAATTATTATTTTAGGAAGGGGGCAAAGGTCTGTTAAGGGTGAATGCTCGCAGGATGGATTTGCTGCATAATTTTTCTGCATGTAAATCTGCAGCCGATCATCCGGATGTCCGTGTAAACTTTGTTGTGGTTTCTACCCTCTTTTATTCAATAGGGTAAAATCCACAGTAATTTCACAATAGAAATTGATATGCTGCAGAATTAAGAATCTGTACCACCAATCAATTTCTGTGTAGAAAGTTTTAACCACACAGACATGAGGGGCGACACAGGATTTTTGGCACCCAGGCGCCATTTTTTTTGTGTGCATTAGTAGTTTAGAATGTGCTTGAATCTATGAACCTGTTCTACTGTGGGTCATAGATTTAGCGCTTTTTAACTACAAAGTGACACTTCAGGCTCAGGTAAACCACTTTTAAAGTGCTCTACCTGTTCCAGCAGTAATGCGCCTGGATTTGCCGTACTAAGGATCTAAATGTGTAGAAGCATACTGTTGTAGTGTGCTCTACCTCCAGCACACCCCCCGATCTCAGGCGCAATACAAAGTGCTGCGGGCGCTCTGTAATGCGCCTAATATTGGACTCTGTGTGGTTAAAGAAAAAAAAAGCGAACGGGGCTGAGCACAGATTTTCTCTGTGCAAATCCGTCCAGTATACATTCACCCTGAGGCTCTTTTAAGGGTAAGTTTACATATATTGAAATAAATACGACCCAGATTTCACTGCAATTTTTATTTTTTTTAATTCTTTTTACAAAATTTGCATGTGTTGTATAAAAATGTTGCTGCATCGTTTACCCCTGCTGCATTGAATCTGGAGTAAAATCAACAAAAATGGGCATCCTGACCACAGGTTAATTTCTGTGTAAATATAGAGTATTTATTCCACATGTTAATTTACCTTAAAGGGAACCTGTCGCATTGAACATGCTATCTGATCTGCAAGCAGGAGGAGCTGAGCAAATTGAGATATAATTTTGTATGGAAAATATTCAGCAAAACATAATAAATTTACAGCTTATTCTGTGTTAAGGAGTCCAGTGGGCGGTGTTATCAGTGCATTGACAGGTACATCTATGAACTCCTACCACAATGACGGTCAATTACTGGGAAGACCACCCACTGGATTCTATAAAGGGGGTTGTCTCACCTTTCAGATTCACATAGCCATAGGCAACTTTAGAGACTCATTTCCTGACCATGCTGTAAGTGGTTCATTAGCAGCGATTGCCTTACCAGCTCTACTATTCCTAGTTGATCTTGTTAATTTAAATAAACTACTGATAACGCTCAGGAGGGAGTCGTCATGGATGGACTTGCAGCAATCAGAGCAGAGAGAGGTGGTCAGTAACCTAGAGAAACTTGTGTAAACAAGCAGTAGATAAAATCTCTCCTAAACAAAGCAAAATCAGAACAGCAATGTATATGGTAGTAGACTTTTGCCTACATGTTTAAAGCCAATCAAAGTGTTGAGAAAACCCCTTTTAACCCAGAATAAGCCATACATATAAATAAATTAGTAGAAAGAATTAGTTCAACTGAATCTTTCCCTACAAAACTATACATCATTCTGCTCCGCTCCTCCTGATGCCTGCAGAATAGATCGCATGATCACTGTGGCAGGTTCCCTTTACGTCAGCATGGCTTCACCAGTACCCACGGGACATTACGGGACATCATAGTAAATTTTCCTATTTTATGACCCTTTTAAACTTTTTAAACTTTTTTTTTTTTTTTTTAATTTTGCAGATTCTTTGCAGACTGTACGTTGTCTCGTTGTAAATAGTTTATTTTTTTTTTTAACCTGTACTAGCTTAACACATGAAAGGCCTCGTTCATGCTGGTGACTATGTACACCTTCCCCATACCATTGCAGGTCCAAACAGTAAGCAGCGGCCTTGTATATATGAAATGGTCCCGATGGTATGCCGTACTCATCAGAGGGACATGTATGCTTTTTATCTAGATAGTAGCACCACACCATACCCGATTGCATTATGTGGTTTCCATTTTCTTTACAGCAGCAGTTGTAGTGTCTCTATTTGTCAACTTGTAAAGTAGAAAGTGACTTGTGTTCTAACAAATTACTAATTCTCAATAAACATTGGTTTATTACAAGTGGCTGATACCATCTTTTTCATGGGAATGGATACAAAAATATAATAATTTTATGTGACAATTCGTGATGTTATCCATATTTTAGAATAATCCAGAAACTTTGCAATTTCTACTCTGGCCATGATGTCTCCTATTCTGTATAGATCACTTTTCCGCTGTCTCCATTATTATCACTGACCTGTAAAAAAAATATTTCTACACTCACCGGCCACTTTATTGGGTTTCAACCTGTCCAACTGCTCGTTAACACTTAATTTCTAATCAGCCAATCACATGCGGAAACCTCAGTACATTTAGGCATGTAGACTGTCAAGACAATCTCCTGCAGTTCAAACCGAGCATCAGTATGGGGAAGAAAGGTGATTTGAGTGCCTTGAACGTGGCATGGTTGTTGGTGCCAGAAGGGGTTTGGGCTGAGTATTTCAGAAACTGCTGATCTCCTGGATTTAAAAAACGCCAAAAACCATTTACAGAGAATGGTCCGAAAAGAAAAAACATCCAGTGAGCGGCAGTCCTGTGGGCGGAAATGCCTTGTTGATGCCAGAGGTCAAAGGAGAATGGGCAGACTGGTTCGAGCTGATAGAAAGGCAACAGTGACTCCAATAGCCACCCGTTACAACCAAGGTAGGCAGAAGAGCATCTCTGAAAGCACAGTACGGCGAAAATTTGAGGCAGATGGGCTAAAAGCAGCAAAAGACCACACCGGGTGCCACTCCTTTCAGCTAAGAAAAGAAACTTGAGGCTCCAATTTGCCCAAGCTCATCGAAATTGGACAGTAGAAGATTGGAAAAACGTTTTCCTGGTCTGATGAGTCTCGATTTCTCTGCGACATTCGGATGGTAGGGTCGAATTTGGCGTCAACAACATGAAAGCATGGATCCCCTCCTGCCTTTTATCAACGGTTCAGGCTGGTGGTGGGGTGTCATGGTGTGGGGAATATTTTCTTGGCACTCTTTGGGCCCCTTGGTACCATTGAGCATCGTTGCAACACCTTGTTGAATCTATGCCACGAAAAAATTGAGGCAGTTCTGAAGGCAAAAGGGGTCCAACCCGTTACTAGCATGGTGTACCTAATAAAGTGGCCGGTGAGTGTATATGTGTGTGTATATATATATGTGTGTGGTGTGTGGTGTGTGTGTGTGTATATATATATATATATATATATATACACAAACACACTGATTGAAAAAATAAAGTTGCTCAGGTAGTGCAGCAAATCAAGGATGGCATATCAAGGCGAGCTGTAGCAAGAAGGTTAGTTGTGTCTGTCAGCACAGTGTCCAGAGAATGGAGCAGATGGCAGGAGACATGGAGGGTGCCATAGGAGAGCAATAACAGAGCAGCAGCACCGCTACTTCCTCCCTTTGTGCAAGGAGGAGCAGTACCAGAGCTCTGCAAAATGATCTCCAGCAGGCCACTGCTAACCATGTGTTTGCGCAAACTACAGAAACACTCGACGTGGGCCCGATGTCCACAAGTCGGTGTTGTGCTTACAGCCCAACACAGTGCAGGGCGATTGGCGCTTGCCAGGGCACACTGAGACGGGCAGTTTCGAGAGAGATTGCCACCCTGTGCTTTTCACAGATGAGAGCAGGTTCACACTGAGCACATGTGACATAGGAGATGCTGTGGAGAACGTTCTGCTGCCTGCAACATCCTTCAGTATGACCAGTTTGGCAGTGGGTCAGTAATGGTGTGGAGAGGCATTTCTTTGGAGGGTTGCACAGCCCTCCATGTGCTAGCCAGTGGTCCCTTGACTGCCATTAGGTACTGGGATGAGATCCTCAAACCTATTGTAAGACCATATGCAGGTGCAGTGGGCTCTGGGATCCTTCTGATGCATGCCAATGCTAGGCTTCATGAGGCTGAAGTGTTTCAAGAAAGGCATTGATGCTATGGACTGCCCGTTCCCCAGACCAGAATCCAATTGAGCATATCTGAGACATCGTGTCTTGTTCCATCCACCCACGTCACATTGCACCACAGACTGTCCAGGAGTTGACTGGTGCTTTAATCCAGGTCTTGGCGGACCTCAGGAGAACATCTGCTGCTTCCGCAGGAGCATGCCCAGGTGTTGTAGGTCGATCATACAGGCATGTGGAAACCACACACTACTGAGCCTCATTTCCTTGTCTTAAGGCATTCCCACCAACAGAAAATGGAGAAAGTGTTGCCAAAATGTCAATATTTTGTGTAGCTACCATTATTTTCTAGCACTGCCTTAAAGGGGATGTCTCGCTACAATGATTGGGTTTTAATTAAAAGATCTTTAAAAAACAAGCAGCTTTGCAATATATGTTCATTACAAATGTCCTACTGATTTTGAGTTATCCCTGGTAGTAGTAGTGCATCAGCTCCTGAAATCACTATAGCAGCCGACCTGTTGATTTTTATCTCACTGGCTGTCAGTGCTGGTGACTCATCTGCTTCTGAATACAGGTCAGAGCACAGAGATGATCTGTGGTCAGTAGATGTGACAGCAGTGAAGTGTGTTACTATAATCATGATGTGTCTGTGGAGCTTTGACTATACTAATAGAACAGATCAGGGGGGCATGTGAACGGTTCATATCCCTCCCTGCTCTGCTGTATTAGTGACAAATCGTAATTATAGTAACTCCCTTCACAGCTGCCCTGTGTCTGGTCTGATAGGGTTTGTTTGTTGTTGCTTGAGATGTCCGTGGAGATTTGTATGCTAAGCAGGGGGTATAGGAACACTTACATCCCCCCTGCTCTGCTATTAGCATACACAGCTTCACAGACCTCTCCACACTCATAGATCAGCCCTCTCCCTGCTGTCTCCTGACTCTGTGGAGCTGACAGTGCAGCTGATCTAGCAGTGAGCAGCCTGCAGCAGACCTAGGCAGACACACACAGGGTTAACTCTGGCAGCAAACCCCCTCGCACTCCCTCTGCTGTATAGAAGTTATGGAGGAGAGCTTTCTGTGTGCTGAGGGGATGGGGGAAGAGGGAGGAGAAGAGGCAGACAAGAAGCATGCCCCTAAATTCAAAAATCCTTTGCTGCCAGACACATTGAAGTAGGCTGAAAGCCTGTAATGAGACAACTCCTTTAAGTCACTTGATCATGGAGTTCACTAGACCTTCACAGGTGGCAGCCTGTGGCATACTCTTCCCCTCCTCCATGACAACAGAGCTTGTGAATGTTAGAGACCTTGTGCTCCTCCACCTACCTTCAGATCAGCAGTTGAACTTCTGGTGACAAATATGAAATAGTGTGAGAGCGATAAGACCAAATTTAACACACCTGTTCCCCAATCACATCTGATACTTTCTAACACTGAGTCACATTACACTGTGGAGGAAAAATGGCAAATTGGGCACAATTTGTCCATTTTCACTCCAGTGTGTACGCATTTTAGTTGCCAGCGGTGTAGACATTGATGACTGTGTGTTTTGTGTTATTTTAAGGGTACAAAAAATTTACACTGATATACAAGCTGTACAATGAATACTTTCCATTGCATCCAAGTGCCAGATATTCAGTGTTGTCCCATGAAAAGCTATATTACACTATTTACAAAAATGTGAGGGGGTGTATAGAACACTAGATCCGCCATTTACAACAGACACTTCCTGTTCTGTAGAGATCACTTCTCTGCAGTTGCTTCATTATTCTCACTAACAGGATACTGGCAACACCTATATATACCCGTGCACTGTGGAAAAAAAACCCGTGCAGTTACATCTCAGGCAGATAAATTATTACAAGTGTGATCAGATTAGACAATGGGTCTTGCCTGAAGAAGACAAAGAAGTGCTTCTGCCACTGCCCTGTAAAAAGGCTCTCGGAGTCCACGTTTGTGTAGTGTACCTGTTGCTGGGAGATTCACCACTAGATGTGCTCCTCCTTGATAGCTACCCAGAAGGACATATTGCTCGAGGTATGATAAAACTTATGGACGAAGGGGCCTTCATTCGATTACTTAGAGAATGCAAGGAATTGGCTAGTATTGATGAATCTGTCCTCTTGATTGCTCTCGGACACTTATAGGTACCAACCAGTTAGGAGAGAAGCCGGCGGAGAGCGTTACAAGTAAAGTGGACACACTGAGCGAAATAGGGACTTCGCGCCTCAGACCATAACATGACCAATACATCTAGAAAGGATTACATAAATCGATCTGTCGACAAGTACGAGCAGCTTCTATAGTTCCCTTTGTCCCACCACAGACATGAGGAGATCGGCACCTTCATTAAGCATCCTGGAGTCTCTCTGCCAATACTAAAACGCTAGGTCCTTTAGCAGAAGTATAGCTGTGATATGGCGGCTATGATCACGACTCTACAACATTTTATAGAGGCCCGCGCGCATACCTTTGGAGCCGGGTCTTTGAGAGCTAGCAAGAGCAAAGAGCAGATCCAGCAAACACAGCAGCATCTCTAACAATCGTCAGTGGTATTAACATTGCTTTTCCAATGGCAAAAGTGCATCGCTGTTCTCTACGTGGAGATCGCATCGCGCTTATTGAGAGCTCTTCTTCTGCGCTTTTCAGGATCCGGTTGTTATAAGAATTGACATGTGGAATTACTCTGGCGCATTCCCTAGCGTCAAGTGAAAGCCCATAGGTTCGGACACAATGAGCTTAGTACGCTTTAGGCACCTTCGCTTCCAAAGCGCTCCACACTTTGGGTACATATTGCCCGCTGAAAGCGCATACCGAAAAGCGCATGCACAGCTGATGGATCGGAGGTGAGCCGTGGCTGCAGGGGGCTGGATTTGCGGGTGAGCCGTGGTCTGGATCGACGGGAGAGTAGGGGGCTGGATCGTGGGTAAGCAGCAGGTGATGGATGGATCAGTGGTGAGCAGCAGGAGATGAATGGATCATGGTGAGCCAGCAGGAGAAGAAATGATCAGTTGGTGAGACATCAGGAGATAAAAGTTATCATTGGTGTGTCAGCCAAGAGTATATAAAAGAGAGCTGATAGGTGTGTGAATGCAATGCAGCAGGAGATAAATAGATATTGGATAGAAGCAACAGGAGATGAATGGGATCATTGTGAGACAGCAGGAAGAGATGACATGGATCAGTGGTGAGCAGGCAAGAGTATAGTAATGATCAGTTTGGAGAGCCAGCGAGAGATAGATTGCGAGGATACACTGAACGGGATGATCAGACAGAGACATGAATGCGAGAGAGATCAGTGAGTGATGGCAGCAGCGAGATGCGAGTCTCTCGATTCAGGTGAGGTGAGCCACGCAGAGATGAATGATATCTAATTCAGTTAGAAGCGTAGAAGTCGAGTATAGAAGATTCGAAAACGTATCCGTAATAAAGCCGGATACCTGAAAAACTCATCCTATAACAACGTCAATGCAAACACCGGTTTCACAAACAGCATCACCCTGCTTGCGTTTTGTCGAGAGCCGCTTCTCGATGCAGTCATCCCAGTGCTAGAAAAACGTCGTGTGAACAAGGCCTTACAGTTCACTGATTGTCCTGCCTTTGACAGCCAGCAACCATCACCTTTGGTTGCGGTGTTGTTGCGAATGAGAAACGTGGACTGCATCAGACTGGAACTGTATTGTCTTTATTGATGAATCCAGGTTTTGTATTTATGAACTTAGTGACCATACTATTTATTGTAGGCCAAAGTTTCGTGTGAGCACTTCAATGACAAATAAGTCGGCCACTTCTAGTAGTGTTACAAGAGCCATGTTTGCTTTTTATCTGGATAGCAGCCTTGTAACATACCAATTCGTAAGGTTCTTTACTACCAACGGTGCCGGTTTTTGATGTGTTTTTGGATGCCATTGGTTGTGGCAGGAAGGCCACACTATTAATGCTATACTTTGCTGCACAAAAATACGACACCAAAACCTCACTGTGTTGAAAGCACCCTAGGGCTGTTTTTATGCATTTTTTTCAATGCGTTTTTTGTGCAGGAAGGCACAGCAATTATTGCTGTACAATTGCTGCACAAAAGGTCTCACAGGAAAAATTGCAATAATTACCGGAACCGCGATTTTAGCCAGCTATTATTTTGCTGCGTTTTTGTGGCAGCAATGTACAGCAATAATTTCTGTGCCTTCCTGCACAAAAAAACGCATCCCGTGAAAGCATCCGAACAGCTCAGTGATAAGTGCGTGACATCCTGCGGCCACACACGTTGTCTCTCATGGCTGCCAGGTGTATTTTTTAATAGGATAATGCTCGCCCAAACACAGCAAGGATTTCCCAAAAGTGTCTCCACCAGATTGTAGCACTTCCTTAGCCTGCCGGGTCGTCAAATTTATTGCTAATCGAGCATTTATGGGACCTCAGCTTCAGCAACCTTCACCTGTGCAGGATCTACAAGCCTAGCTGTATCATCTCTGGTCAAATGTGGTGCAGGATACCATCTGAAACCTGTATACCCAGATTTGGACTGTCCCAAAGAGAAAAAGGAAAACCACATCTAGACTAGCCCCTAGAATAGGTGCTACTGTAGGCATGGTGGACTCTAGGGCATAACAAGCCAATGGCTACTTTTTAGGGAGTAAGGCAGAGTGCAGCAGTCAGGTACAGTAGCTGTAAATTAGGCCCCAAGACTCAACTCCACAGCTTGCAACTCCTTCCAGAGAATTCCATAACGCTAATCTTCTTCAGAAATCTGTGGTCAGACAATAAGACTGGACCTGGTCACTGCAGACTAACCAGGAACCCAGGGCACAATGTCATGTCACTCCATCCATCCTGTAGTCTTCAATCATTCAGCCTACTTGACCAAGAACAAAGAACTAATCGCTAGGGCCAACCTCTCCCCGCCTTCTACTGCTGGTTTGCACATTAACATTTTGCACTAAATAACGCAATCACCATGACTTGGCAGCTGCATATATACTTCAGTTGTAATAACATTCCTCGGACATATTATGGTAAGAGTTCGCTTAGAGGTCAGTAAGCCATTCTCAGACTGACATTAAACTCATTTTATGTCATTGAGCTCAGACATCGTTTTCACAGCATAAATATACCATCAAAGTAAAAATACAGTACTGCTATTCCCCACGTAGTGCAAAATACTAGTAATGTACCAAAAGGGGTTAACCCATTGCAGAAAGGGTTAATTCTGTTCATTACACGTAGTGCAGCTGATGGTCCTGTGCCCACCAATGGCCACACAAGATGTCAGCAAGTCTGATGATTTCCTATTATTAGAGAGCAATGCGCTGTGGGAGCTGTTCCTCTGTTATTCCTGAAATTTCTTACTGAATCGGTCAGCTGGGTGTAACCGGTTCAGGATGTGTCCCTGCACAGTCTGACATTGTCCATCAATATGGAGGTTCAAACTTATGTCACCACACGCTTCTGCAAAAACCCTATTGCTTATAGGGACTACGCAGAGCAACAAAATTCACTGCCCCTCTTGCTAACCCTACTGAGTATGGAGGCCCAGGATGCAGAAGGATGTCCACTGCACCTCTGCTTCACCCTACTGAGTATGGGGCCCTGGAGCAGACGGATGTCACCGCACCTCTGCTAACCCTTCTGCGTTTGGGTTCCCGGAGAAGACGGATGTCACTGCACCTCTGCTAAACCTAATGTTTATGGGGCCCCAGAGCAGACGAATGTACACGCAGTCTCTGCTAACGCTACTGTGTAAGGGCCTGGGAGCAGAAGGCGCGAATGTCACTGTGCATCTCTGCGTATAACCCTACAGTGTATGGGGCCCGGAAGCAGACGGATGTCGCTGCACCTCTCTAACCCCTACTCTGAGTGGTTAGGGGCCCAATGGAAGCATCAAGAAGCATTTTAATAATAATAATTTGACAAATGGACTTTACCATTCTCTTTGTCAATAGTGGAATGGTCCAGCTGTCAGTATAATTCTATATGTCCAGGAGGAATAACAGAGGTACATCACAATACATAGTTCTAAGAATTGTTATTTTTTTTTTTCATATTCAAAAGCTTTTATTTAGAAAGAAAAACGCAGTTCAGACGCTCACACAGGCAAATCAAAGACGAAAATTGTATGTAGTAAAACATAGCCAAGCATTACAGATAACCAGTCAACAATACGTTGTTGTAATTACAAAGCCATAGGTTTTTAACAATTGAACAACTTCGAACATGAAGTCTTAGAGACACAAGACAAAAAATATTTCCCAGTTCTTATACCAGATAAAGGATCAGCAACACTGGAGATTCCCAGGTACGGTAGAAGAAAGGAGAAAAAAAAAACCAAACAGAACAAAAAAAAAACCCCAACATCGCAAGTCAGACGGCAAGGCCTCGAAAGCCGTGGGAGGTTTCTCCCTCGGTGGGGAATGGTCCATTTCATTTATCATTCAAAAAAGGAAGCGCTGTTATTTATAACTAGATGTGAAATGTATTACAAACTTGTGCAAATTCAATATGCATACATGTAAAACATAAAGGTAGTAAGAAGTCGAAATCCAACAACATTGAGGAATAAAAAGGAGTGCAGCGCCAATATCAAAGTAGTATACAAGAACTAGAACACTGGCATCCGCAGAGTTATGTAGCAAGCAATGCAGGTTGGCATAAATTAAGTCTCTTTCTCTCCTACGTCCCCCCCAAAAAAAGGGGGAAAAGAAAAGGGGAAGAAACCTGGGTGCCCGCAGGGTCCTGTAAGCACCCTTTTACAGAGGATCGTATACACAAAGACTACATGGGAAGAGAGTGTGAACAGCATAAAAGACCACATAAAGGACAATACATCGCAACACCCACACTCATACAAAACAAACAACCAAGACACACAAACCAAAAACAAAAGGGAATCATAGCGGACTTTCCCCTAAAAAGTACAAGTACAAAAAACGATTAATGTATTGCAAAATAGGTGACCGATCATTAATGACCACAGCATCTAATTGGTTACAGGAAGTGGGGCTCCCTCCATCATCCTATCAGTGCCCCTATAATGAAGTTGCGGATGACCATGGCAGACAAAAAAAAAAAACAGACCTGCCACTTGTATGTGCCCAGTAAGAGGTGTAATAATGACAGGCACAATAAATTGTGACACAGGAATGTATAAAGTTGTTATAGCAAAGTAATGAAGTCTGCTGATGGGGCTAAAAATAAAGAAAATTTGTAAAAAAAAAACCTTTACCATAGTAACAAAAAATGTTCAACATAAAAAACAAAAGCCTTTTTGTTCAGCAAAATGAGGGCAATAAAAGCTCATCCTGTACAAAACAAGTCCTTATATAAAGCTACATATGACGATGTTGAACAAATTTTTTGTAAGTACGAAGTATAAAAAGTACCCACCCACTTCGTAATGGCTGCATCTGACGACCACCAAGAAAGAAGTCCACATAAAGATCAACAGTGAAGAAGTAGAGGTGGTCGACAGCTTCATTTTTCTTGGACCCTCATTGGTGCAGTTCGGCAGCAGAGATCGAGCATCGATTAGCACTGGGCGAGCCACCATGGTGGGTAAGAAGCAAACATGGAAGTACAAGGATATCACCAAACAAACACTGATCACAACGTATGACTGTGAGACATGGACGTTCATGAAAGGAGACAGAATAAAGTTGATGCTTTTGAGCTGTGGTTCTGGAGAAGACATCTATGGATCCTAGGGACAGTGAGGAGCACCAACAAAGATGTTCTTCATTGTATAAACTCTGATTTGTCCTTGGAAAGAAAGATCATCAGCCAGAAACTGATCTATTCTGGAAATGTGGTAAGAGAGAACTCACTAGAAAAGGAAATGCTAACCGGGATGGTTAATGGGAAAAGGAAACAGAGGAGACCAAAGACCTTTTAGTTAGAAACCATCAAAAATGAAATGGATTAAAAGAAGCTGTGGAGAACAGGGAAGATTGTCGAGAAGTGGCCTACAAGGGTATCCGAAGGTCAGACATGATTGTATGGATAGAAGATGTGGAGGACAGGGTAACATGGTGAGAATTGACCTACAGAGTATCCAAGGGTTGGACATGGGTGAATGGATAGAAGAAGATGCAGCTCTGGCCCATTCTAGAGGATAGAGATGAGCTGCAATAGCAAACACAGCCACAATAAAATCTATGGAGTTGCTCCACGTAAACAATGAAGGGGAAACAGCACTCACATATAAAATACATTTTATTTGCTCTATAATGAAGCCTCAAAAAATACAACCCATTAAAGGGATGTTCTCACCATAGACTTTGATGGACTATCAATAGGATAGGCCATCAAAGTCTGAGAGGTGCATGTCCTCTTGGTCCTGCACCTATCTCTAGCCCCACAAAAGATACAGCTCAGAATGGAGAGCCAGTGGTACTTGCACACAACTCTCAGCTCTGTTCTATGGGAGTTCTGAGTACAGGTGAGCGGAGTACATGGTGGGAACACATCATACTGCCTGCGGGGTGTTTGCGGCCCACCAAAGAATTTCTGGTGACCTGCGAATCAGAATGCAAAAGGGCAAGGCTTGTGCAAACCCTTTCCCAAATAGGGTGTTCCCAGTTGGTCCGCGGGCTCTTCTGGGCGGAGTGAAGTTGTACCTGTGTAGCCTGGTGGCATTCTTGGTTGATCTGGTGGTATTCTCAGCCCATAAATCCAGGGGTGTTCTTAGGTTGTTTGGGGGCATCCCCAATCAATCCAGGAGTGTTCTCAGGCAGTTTGGTGGCTTCCCCCATCCACCCAGGGGTGTTCTCAGGCAGTCCGGGGACAATCTCCTCAATCCAGGGGTGTTCTCAGGTGGTTTAAGGGCATCCCGGGTCAATCCAGGGGTGCTCTCAGGTGGTTTGAGGGCATCCCTGATTAATCCAGGAGTGTTCTCAGGCGGTCTGAGGGCAATCTCGTCAATCCAGGAGTTTGTCTCGGAGTAGTAATTTGTGGGGCATGCCCTGGACCAAATCTAGGTTTGTATTCCCCATGCAGGTTTGAGGGCATTCCCCGTCAATCCAGGGGTGTTCTCAGGTTGTTTGGGGGCATCCCTGGTCAATCCAAGGTTTTTCCCAGGCAGTTTGGGGGCATCCCCAATCAATCCAGGGGCGTTATCAGGTGGTCCAAGGGTAATCTCGTCAATCCATGGGTGTTCTCAGGTGGTTTGGGGGCATCCCGGGTCGAACCAGGGGTTTTCCCTGGTGGTTTGGGGGTATCCCCAGTTATTCAAGGGATGTTTTAAGGCGATCCGAGGGCAATCTCCTCAATCCAGGGGTGTTCTAAAGCGGTTCGGGGGCATTCCCGGTCAATCTAGAAGTGTATCTCCGGCAGTCCGGGGGCAATCTCGTCAATCCAGGGGTGTTCTTAGGTGGTTTGGGGACATCCCAGGTCAATCCAGGGGTGTTCTAAGGTGGTCCAAGGGCAATCTCATCAATCCAGGGCAGTTCTCAGGCAGCTTGGGGGCATCCCCAGTCAATCCAGAAGGGTTCCCAAGCAGTTTGGGGGAATCCCTAGTCAATCCAGGGGTGTTTCCATGCAGTTTGGGGACATTCCCGGTCAATTAAGGAGTGTTCTCAGACAGTTCTTGAACTCGCCTCCTGCCAAGTTGAGCAGGTCTGCATTAATAGTTAAATAGTGAAATCCTGTTAAAAGCGGAGCTGAAGCCTTTTTTGTGCCCCAACAAATTCTTATTAGTGTAACCTGAGCTCTGCTATGGAAAATGGAGGCCGCCGCAGCTTCTTTTACAGTTTGTGTACAGAAATGTTATGTAAGTCATATAATACAAATGAGCCCATTTCCACGATCCTCTCCAAATAATGTAAATTTGTAGCTTCTCCTACTTCCCCCCGTGCACTCCCCGGTAGCTCCGAGAGGTAAGATCTGCACAGAAGGGCACAGAGCTAAATGATTTCTCTTTAAAGAAGCGCTCTCCTGGCAGGTTATGACGGCTGGCCCGCTTCCCAGTGTAATTCTCCTGTATCATATAAAAGTCTGACCTCGCACCTCAGCCGCACTGACAGAATCTTTCTTCTCCTTCCATTAAGACCCGCCATTAATAATTCTATCGTCTTTCGCTTCCTAAGTGTAATATGCGAGTTCTAAACCTTTACATTGTCACGGTACTGCTGCTGTAAGCAAATCTTTATCTTCTGGTCTGTAACTCGACAATTCTTATTTTCTCGTTATGTACGTCCTGTCGCCCCGTATATATGTATATATTATAAAACGGGCCCATTATTGTATATTATAAGGAAAACAGCAGTCATGTGACTTCTTTACAGCGCTGATCCCCATTAGTCCTTATTATATACGCCTGAACCCAAGGAGTTGGGGGTGTAGCTAGAATTCATAGGGCCCCAAAGGAAAATGAAATGGGCCCCAAGTGCAAGGAAACTGGAACAGCAGAATAAACAGCAATAACTAGAGGTTAAAAATCTACATTATCACCTGTGGGGCCCATAGGTTGAGAGGACCTCAGGTATAGGAACATTGTACCTGTTGGTAGCAAACCATATCTAGCGAAGAGATCACACGCAGTAGTGAGGCTACAACCGGTACAGAATCTACTGATCGCCTGAATTGTCCTCCCCGTTCAGATCTGCTATGGTTCCCATAGCTGCTACTATGGCTATAGTTATGTCCAGGCCGTGGACCGGATTAGTCTCGCCTTCAATTTAAGAATATATTTGCTTCAAAATCCTTCATTTGGTTTTTTGTTGTAGAAGGTTCCTGGACTTTACAAGGGGTTTGGGAAAGCAGAAACCTTCAATAAACCCTTGAAGGGAACCGGGGCTTATATTGAGTTAATTTTTAACCGAAAAATAGGTACCAAAATTGGGGGGGCCCTTCCCTTATCACGAAACCCCCAAATCCCCTAAAAATTAATAATTTCATTATTAAATATTATTCTGTTAAAAATATCTCAAAAACACAATCTTTTTTGGAGATAACAAGTGTCTATAATAACTTATCGGTTTTTCCCATAGACTCCCCTGATAACTATGATAAGGGAAAAAAGGTTGGTTTTAATCTGGAATATTTTAAATGAATTAAATAAAGGTTTAAATTTTATATATTAGTGATTTTTTTGTTTCTGTGAGGAAATAATGTGCACCAAGAATGTCAGACTGAGGTGCCTGGAGCCACCCGACAGCTACTGTACATGCTGCTCTTCCTCTGGCTTTTACAGGGGCACACCTCGATTTCCCCCAGGGGGCCAGTGTGAGCGAGGGGATCCTCATGACTCCTCCCTATTGCAAAAATAAGTCAACCAAGTGATTCTTGAACCCATTTCATCCCTACCCCTTGTACAAGAGGACAAGGGTGTGTATGAAAAAAGGGATTTAAATGACTAAGCGGGGGCAGTGGGGGAGGAAAAGGGAAGAACGCGGCCTATAAGTGGAGCCTCCCAAGTCTCCTTAGTTTAGTTTATGGTCACACAACGTATTTAGGCTACGGCCACACGGCAGTTGTAGAATTCCAGACGGTATTTTAGCATCTTTTGAATGGTTTTGAGGGATGGTTTGCAGATTCGCCTGTCCCCCTTAACCACTGAATAGCACACCTTCGGCCGGAAGATTGTTCATATTATGAGTTTTTCGGAACGCTGGATGTGTTGTTAGTTACTCGGAACGCCGGCGGTGTGAAAACCCGTTTATTGGCAAATTTATTTAAATTTTAGGACATACCGTGATGTATTTTAAACCAAACCAAAAACACACTGCTTCTGTTTTTAACACAGGGAAAAAGTCCGAATGGAACCTCCAATGCATTTGTGAACCAAGCATTAAACTTAAGTATCCTGTTAGTAGTAAGCAACATCTGGGATCAACCTCCCACTAGCCGGCAGTGAGGTGGAACAGGCCAGCAGAGCCATACCCAGAGCTCACAAGGGAGAGAAGGAGAGCAAGTGAGCTAGCAGCAACAGGAAGACGAAAGAGAAATAGATTTGAAGGACAGACGGAGGGAAACTGTCCAGACAAAAACACAGTGACAAAGTTGAGAATAAGGCTTGAGCCATCTCCTCAGGCCTGGAGGAGAACTGTCAAACAATCCTCACTTCTGCTATTGATGCTCACAGAGGGGACGTTATACAGACAGGTCAGGATGTCATGTACATAGGGGAACTGTAACAAAATATTATAACAAAAAACCCCCACCAAATGTACAATAAAAATCCATATAATAGTTCCTATTAATTCTTGACATACACAGGAAATAATAGAACCGCCATCTTGGTACACCCTTCTGTATTATATATTTAATGTAGAATGGTGTACAAAAAATTTGAGCGTAGTGGTAAGTACCCTGGGATACTGCAATACCACAAAAAAAAATTTCCCAAAATTTAAAAAAAAGTTATAAACTTACACATAATTAGTATTAAAGTTAATACTTAATTAGTAAAAAGTACGTTCCATTAAAATATAACATCTTTTTTTTCCAACGGGAAATACCCTTTTTATAATTTCAGTCCCCAAAAAAAATTTAATAAAAATGATCAGTCACATTCCCCAAAAAGGGTATCAATACAAACACATTTCCCCGCCTGCAAAAAAAAAACCCTAAATCATTTGTAGGTGAAAAAAAAAGTTTGCAGAAAACAGTACTGCAGCCCAGATCTTTTTTTAACAGTAACAACGGCACTTGCATATTGGTACACCAAACACACTGACCTGCCCCAAAACAGACAACAGGGTTTTTAACGAACGTGAACTACATAAAAATGAAGCCCCCACAGTAAAATTCACAAAAAAGTTTTTTTTCACATTTCCCCCCAATCCAATATTTAGGATGTCCAATCATCTTGGGTGGTCATTGGGACAATTTTAAAAGGGCATTTTTTCCTCAAAAAATTTTAAAATCTAGTTTTTATTTTTTTTTTAAAAGTACCTAAACATAAAAAAAACTTCCATATTTTGTATTGTCGTATCAACCTGCAGAAAACAGATAGCACTTTATTGATAGTGGAGTGAATGCTGTAAAAAGTATACCCCTGCAAACGTGGCGCAAGTACGTTTTTTTTCCATTTCATCCCACTATTCCCAGTATATTCTATGATATGGTCAATCGCACCAGTAGAAAGTACAGCTGATCCCGCTAGATAAAAGTCCTCCCCAAATCAGTGGAAAAAAAAATTTTGTCTCTTTGGGAAAACAGGAGGAAAAAGAAAGGGTTGTTTTTTAAAGGTACAGAATCAAAACACGGAATCCTTTCAAAGCCGGACAGCTTTTAGGGCCCGAAAAAGTTGCACATTTTTTGTACAAGCCTTCGTTTTGAACAACAAACCATCAAAGAGTTGCATGGAAAAATATAAAAAAAAACTTTTAAATTAAAATAAAACACTACATAGAAAAAAACCCCCCAAAAACCCCCACAGAACAAAAACTCCCTTCCACCAAAAAAGCTTGGGGGAGCCGCAGGGCCGACCCGCTAAATTTTTACTCAGGGCGAGTAAGAAATTTGCCCCCCCCCCGTAACATAGACGCCACAGTGCGTCCATTTCACACCATAAAAAAAGCCAAAATAACAAAAAGCTTTACCCAACTGCTACATATAAAACTACTAAATAATAGCAATTAAACCCTAAACACTGCACATAACCAAACCCAAGACCACTAAACCAAATACACCAGCACCAGTGACCGAAAATAACCACCCTTTACCACATTTCAACCCCACAAGGACCCAAAATACAAAATGACCATTCGAATACAAAAATTAACTGCAACCAATTTTTACCGCGTACGTGACCAAAAAGTTGGTCCACGTAAAACGGGGTTGCCCATATAAAATGGTTACAAAAGTTTTAAATTTTGCTCACAGGAGACGTCTCGAAAGTTGTTTCTTTCTCTTTTACTTCTTCTCCCCTTTTGTCCCAGACCTAGAGACTACTCCCGACCTTTACTGTAAAATTTTCAAAATCTTTAAAAAATCCCAAAATTTTTCACACTTCTCTACCAATTCCCAACTCTAACAACTCCCCACTATAGCACCTCATAGGAGCCAGTAATTCCCCCCCGTACCACGTATGCCCCCTTAGCCAATGAGCCCC
>JAODAL010026111.1:0-57342 GCA_025379985.1 Phyllomedusa bahiana
AATTTCACAGCAAAAGTTAATTACAATTTTTTCTCTTGTTGTGTAGCGTGGAAAACACGCAATTGTAACACGCTACAAAGCTAGTAGTTTGTGTCTTCTCAATTCTTTTGCGCAATTTACATCCAGGGGTTAATTAAGCGTTGTTCTGCTACTGTGGTGACTCCAAGAAACCATCTTTTTCACCGCCAAAAATTAAAATTTTCCTGTACCATAATTCACAAGCAAGATTGAAGCAGTATACTCCAGCTTGCTGGTAAGTAGCGTTAAATAGATGACTTGCAGCTTATATTTAAAATGTAGAAAAATTTATTAGTATTCCATTAAAAATATAACGGTAAAGGGTAGGAGAGTTGTAATACAGCACCAGTGCTTCAGACTGCACGACGCGTTTCGACTAAATCATAGTCTTAATCATTGTGCCCATGGATTACTCTGCGGGGTCAACACCTTATATAGGCGTAGCGCCACAGAATTAACCATTTCATTACCAATACAAAACAATATATTTAAAGTGTACATTTAACATGAAGTTCAAAACTGAAAAAATAAATAAATAAATAAAAATACACATATATATAGACAGAAGCACTTAGTATTGATACAGCAGATCATGGCGTATATTTAGGCCGGCTGGTTGTCGTGTACCTAGTATAAAAATCCATTTTGCCTCTCTGGCTAATAATTTATATCTTAGGTTGCCACCTCTAATAGATTGCGTGACTTTTTCAATTCCTACAACTTTCATGTGGGTAGTATCGTTATTGTGCTTTTCTATGAAATGTTTTGCTACGGCTGACATACCAGGTTTCCATTCAGATTTATGCGATTCAGAGATGTGTCGTCTGATGCGGATTTTCAAATGGGAGCTTGTACAGCCAATATATTGCAAATTGCACTTTTCACATGTAATTTGGTATATGACATTTTTTGTATTGCAATTTATATAGTAAAAAATTTGATACTGTTTCTTTGTAGTAGAAGATCCATCCATGATCCATGAGGTTTCTTTATATGCTTTGAAAATCTTCCTGGATCAGTACAGTAATTATACTGACTCAGTTAAAGAATTTTTGATTATTGCCATACAGTTTCTCTTACAGCATAATTACTTTTTGTTTGATCGAACGTTTTATTTACAGACGAAAGGTGCTTCTATGGGGGCAAAATTTTCGCCCTCATTAGCCAATATCTACATGTGCATTTGGGAAACTCAATATCTATTTTCTGAAAATAACCCTTTCTCCTCCCATCTCAGGTGGTACGGGCGCTTTATTGACGACCTCCTCCTAATATGGGAAGGTCCTTAGCATGACATAAAAATTTTATTCATTACATCAATAAAAATTCAATGAATTTGCATTTCACATACACAATTCATTCGTCTCAAATTGACTTTCTCGATATAACTCTCACAGTCTCTGCAAACCAATTGGTCACAGTTGTACTGTACCGTAAATCAACAGCATTGAACTCCATTTTACTGTATACCTCATGACATCCATTACATTTCATAAATAACAGACCATTAGTTGAATATATTAGAACAAAAAGAAATACTAAAACCTCAGATGAATATCTAAATCAGGAAAAACAAGTTACATTACGATTAAAAGAGCGAGGATACAGTACATAAATTTTAGACCTAGCAAAGAACAAAGTACAAGATATAACACGTGAAAATTTACTTGATCAGAAAAAAACGCAAACAAATGACAAAACACGTCAAATTACTTTTTCCACGCCATATTCACCACAGTATACCAAAATTGTAAATATCATTAAAAAACATTTACCTATTTTACATAGACATCAAAATTTAGCAACAATACTTAGGGATGGTATTAACTTTGTACCTAAAAGAGGCCCCACGCTAGGATCTATCTTCTCTCCAAGTCTTTTCCTCTCCGATCATGATAGGATAGAAAAAGAAAAAAATAGTCACAAGTGTGGCCATAATATCTGCACATGTTGCAAGTATATACAAACTACCGATACTTTTGTATCTTCTACTACAAAGAAACAGTATCAAATTTTTCACTATATAAATTGCAATACAAAAAATGTCATATTTCAAATTACATGTTCAAAGTGCAATTTGCAATATATTGGCTGTACAAGCTCCCATTTGAAAATCCGCATCAGACGACACATCTCTGAATCGCATAAATCTGAATGGAAACCTGGTATGTCAGCCGTAGCAAAACATTTCATAGAAAAGCACAATAACGATACTACCCACATGAAAGTTGTAGGAATTGAAAAGTCACGCAATCTATTAGAGGTGGTAACCTAAGATATAAATTATTAGCCAGAGAGGCAAAATGGATTTTTATACTAGGTACACGGCAACCAGCCGGAATAAATATACGCCATGATCTGCTGTATCAATACTAAGTGCTTCTGTCTATATATATGTGTATTGTTTTATTTATTTTTTTTCAGTTTTTAACTTCATGTTAAATGTATACTTTAAATATATTGTTTTGCATTGGTAATCAAATGGTTAATTCTGTGGAGCTACGCCTATATAAGGTGTTGACCCCGCAGAGTAATCCATGGGCACAATGATTAAGACTATGATTTAGTCAAAACGCGTCGTGCAGTCTGAAGCACTGGTGCTGTATTACAACTCTCCTACCCTTTACCGTTATATTTTTAATGGAATACTAATACATTTTTCTACATTTTAAATATAAGCTGCAAGTCATCTATTTAACGCTACTTACCAGCAAGCTGGAGTATACTGCTTCAATCCTGTTTCCTGTCGTCCTCCCGAGCTGAAGTTGACTGGGAGTCTCCGTGCTTTGCAAGCCTCACAAACAAGGTACTACAAGACCAGCTATATCGGTGAGCTGACAAAAAACTCTTTTATGTATATAATTCACAAGCAAAGGTTAATTACAATTTTTTCTCTTGTTGTGTAGCGTAGAAAACACGCAATTGTAACACGCTACAAAGCTAGTAGTTTGTGGCTGCTCAATTCTTTTTGCGCAATTTTAATCCAGGGTTAATTAAGCTTTGTTTTTCTGCTGTGGTGACAAAAATAAACCGTCTTTTTCACCGCCAAAAATTTCAATTTTCCTGTAGCCTAATTCACAAGCGAAGGTTAATTACAATTTTTTCTCTTGTTGTGTAGCGTAGAAAACACGCAATTGTAACACGCTACAAAGCTCGTAGTTTGTGGTTGCTCAATTGTTTGGCGCAATTTACATCCAGGGGTTAATTAAGCGTTGTTCTGCAGTTGTACTCAGTAAAAGAAACTTTGTTTTTCACCGCCACAGAAGAAATTCTGTAGCATAATTCATATCCGAAGGTTAATTAAGCCTGTTTGTGCTTTTATATTCAGTAAAATACACAGAGTTTTTAAACGGCACATACAAGTCAAATTTTCCTGCCCATTTGTGGAGCGCAATTTATATCCAAGGGTTACCAAGCTTGTTACTGGGTTCATTTGGAGTCAAATACAGGGTGTGTATTTATCATATACAGATATCTTCATCAAACAGTGTCTGTACATTTTAGAACAAACAGTATGTCAGACAGAGAGGTGGCAGGCTCTTCACCTGCAAGTGGCAGAGGCACAAACATTCCAGGCCCAGGTCGCAGCACAGCAAGGGGACGTCGCAGCAGGGGTCACTCGGTGAGGCCACAACTGCCGCTGTCATCTAGCGGCCGTGTGCTGACTAGCAACCCAAGGGTTCTTGATTGGTTGACTAGGTCATCCACTTCCTCCCAGATGACATCTGACAACCCCAGCCAAGAGTCGGTGGGAACGTCAGACACAACCCTTAGTTGGCATGGCCCGGGAGCGGGTCAGCGGCCCTCACCTGTCCTCAACCCGCCTCTGTCCCATCCGGTTCCCTCAGCCAGAGATCTACTATGTGGTCTGGGCTCAGCGCCACTATATAGCGAGGATGAACAATTTGAGGAGAGCAGTCAGCAGCTACTTGGCAGCGAAGAAATGGGGCCAATATCCCCTGCTTCTTGCAGTAGGCGGCAAAGTATAGATGTTGAGAGTGGCATGGAGGTCATGTTGTGAGGGGTCAGCCTCTGCATACCAAGACCGGTGATGAGGACAGCAGTGACGATGAAACACAAATAGATGATGATGTAGCTGACCGCACTTGGGAGCCGGGTGAGGCAAGGGCTTCATCATCGTCAGAGAAGAGGGCGTCAGCTTGCGCGGGCAGGCACGGCGCAGCCAGCAAGGGGGGTCGTGTTGCCGTGAGTCAGCAGGATAGCAGCAGTGTGAGTTCGGGAGCCAAGCGGCCACGGGGTAAAAAACCCGCTTCGCAGGTCCAAGAAAGTAGCGGCACAGGGCTCAGAGAGGCAGCGGCGGCAGTAGTCACTCAGTGCGGAGAATTGGCGGTAAAATCCGATACTCGGCGGTGTGGCAGTTCTTTGCTAAGACACCGGAGGAGCCGAATATAGGTATATGTAGAATCTGTAAGCAGAAAGTGAAGCGTGGCCAGGGAGCTAACGTTGGAAAACCAGGGGCCCTGCGCCCAACACAGGGGCAGCGTCACCTTTCCGGGGGCCCGGGGAGAAACTTGGCTCATTTTGGGGGGGTTTCATCCTCCCGGGCCGAAAGCAACAGCACAGCAGCAGGGCCCAGTGGCACGCATGCCATTGCAGCCAGTCAAGGCTCCCCCAAAACCTCTGCAGAAGGGAGCTGTTTCTCAAATGACATCATCTCCCGGGGCCCGTTTCTCCTGCCACGTACTTTATGGCGCCAGCAGTTTTGTTTTAAAAGGGGGCGATTGCAAAGAGACAAAAAGTATGCGGGCCAAACCCTCCTAAGGTGCGAAGCTGGGCCGTAAATCCCCGTCCAAATTGTTTTTGGGGCTGGGACCTCCCCCTTTCCAAATGGGGGCTCTGGGAAACCCTTTTAGAGAACAATGGCTTGTGCCGACCCAGAAAGGAGATTCCAAGCCCCTAAATTTTTTTTCCAAAAAAGGCGACCAGAAATTCATAAAAATGTAAAAAACAGAATTTTGGGGCCCGTTCCCCCGAGGGTTATCGGTTTTTTTTCCAAAGGGGCAACGGCAGCGCGGAACCCTCTGGACCCGTTAAAAATACGGGGCAGGGCCATACATTTCCTTTACAGCCCCCTGGGTGAAAAGTGCCCTTTCCCGGGCCCAGGCACACCCAAAAACTTTGGGGCAGGGAGACGCCCCTTTCCCCCCCCTCCACGTTGGGCAAAATGGGCCCCGCGCCAATGTCCCCCCCCTCCTCCCCCTCCACCACCCCCACCATTCAGGCCCCCCCAAGTCTGCTTCAAATCGTACCACATTTTAGGGGCACGCGGTGTCACGCAGGGTTTTACACCTGGTTGCCTCGGCAAACGAAGGCCGCAGGGGAGGAACTGCTCCCGTCATGCAGCAAGAAAAAAAAACGATTTTTTGGCTTTTTCCGCGCCAACTGCAAAACGGAAACCCGGGGGACGGACAATGGGGGGGAACATGGTGGGCGCCTGCACCGAGGAGGGATGGTCCCCTGCGCCCGCAAGGCGCACGGGGTTTAATTTTGGTTTTAGAAAAAGGTTTTCCCGAAGTCTTCCCCCCGATCTTTAGAAATTTAAAGTGGCCAGGAAACCGTGCATCACTTCATCCCCTTTTTTTTTTTACAAAGGGGCCCGGAACTCCTCCTCGACTTTCAGCGGCAGAACGGGGCCCTTTCCCCAAAAACAAAACCCATAAAAGCGATGTTTCCAACCCCTTTGGAAAATTTCCCGCATGCCAGGGTTGGGACGACTGTTGAAAAAGAGAAAGGCCATTAACATTTTTTGATGATCCAGGGCGGACAGGGGTAAAATCCCCTTTTAAAATTTGGGTTTTACCCGCCAGTTGGGAGCTCATTCGTGACACCTGCCGTTTGTTGAGGGCCCCTTTTGGAGGGCCCCTTTTTTTCTTTCCCTCGCCCCCCCCCCCCCCCGGACCACGGGGAAAGAATAAAGTCATTTCCCCTGCTTCATGTCCTTTTTAAAAAGATGCTTTAAAAATCTGTCTGGGTAGGGGTGGAGACGGGCGACTACATTTGCGGCCACATTGGGGTCCGGGGGGGACCTGAACTGGAGGAGGGGGAGGAGGACTTTTGGGGCAGAAGCATTATCTGGTGAAATGAGTGGATTTTCTACCCAGGTGAAGAGAGGAGGAGCAGGAACAGCTGGGAGGAGGTAGATGGAGATGAGGAAGACGAGGCAGATGACCCGCAAGCACCGTGGCAGTATTTCAGTGGAAGATGGAGGCAGAGAGCCCCTCGGAGTCACTTGTGCAGATGGCCCGCAGCATGCTGATTTGCCCGGCTAGTGGGCAGCCGAATAGTCAGCATCTGGCAGAGGGATGACTTCTGGCTCTCCACCCTATTGACCCTCGCTACCGGTCCAAAATGGGAGCCTTTTTCCCAGCTATTGAGAGGGGGGGACCAAAACTCAAATTACTATAGGGAAATCCTCCCTAGTCAGTTGGCGCTGCCTATGTGCGGCATCGTCCCTTTTTGACAGGTCTGACGGGGGTTCTTCAGCGCTCATGTTACTACTGCCGGGGGAAGGTGGGGGGTCGGAGCAGTACCAGCTCCATCAGCAGCAACCTAAAATCTGGAGTCACTGATGAAACAGCTTCCTTCACCCACCTAGTGAGGAGGGCAGTCACCAGCAGCAGCAGCAGGACCTGGAGCAGACCCTGAACCAATAGGTGGTGGCCTACTTGGAAAGCACTCTGCCATCCCAGTTAGAAGATCCGCTGGACTACTGGGCAGCCAAACTGGATGTGTGGCCGCAACTTGCCAAGTTTGCAGTGGAGAAGCTGTCCTGCCCGACCAGTATTGTGGCATCAGAGCGGCGGGGGCCATCATTACCCCAAGGAGAAACCCGCTTGTCCACGGGAAATGTGGAACGACTGACCTTTGTCAGATGAATCAGGCGTGGATCGGCCAGGATTTCCACACACCAATCCCTTTTAGGCGTCAGACTACATCAGCCATGACGCCTCCCCCAAAATTTATGAGAAATGATTTGGGGTTTGGGAAACTACCTGCCTCAGCAACTATTTGATGCCGCCACCCGCCTGATGCCACACATCTGCTGACAGTTTCTCCATCTGCCCCCAAAACCATCTTTACCAGGGACTGGTATTGCCACCCACCTCCACACTCTGTCATTGTGC
Source organism: Phyllomedusa bahiana (assembly GCA_025379985.1). Taxonomy (NCBI): domain Eukaryota; kingdom Metazoa; phylum Chordata; class Amphibia; order Anura; family Hylidae; genus Phyllomedusa; species Phyllomedusa bahiana. The sequence goes on from JAODAL010026111.1 coordinate 7,164, forward strand.
CACTGTTGACCTCATGCTGTGCTGTGGCTGCTCCCCGTGACCTCCACACTGTGTCATTGTGCCACCTCTGACCTCATGCTGTTGGCTCCTGCCGCCGTCACTCCACTCTTGTCATTGTGAAAATCTGGGGCCCCTACCCCGTTTTTGCCACCTCCAGAATGTGATTGTGCCACTTTCTGACCTAATGCTGCTGCTGTGGCTGCTGCCCTGACCTACACCACTCTGTCATTGTCCCACTCTGTGGCCTATTTCTGCTTTTGCCACCTCCAGAATGTCATTGTGCCACTGTCTGACCTCATGCTGCTGCCGCCGTCACCTCCATCTCTTTTCCATTGTGCCACTCAGTGGCCTACTACTGTTTTGCCCCCCTCCAGAATGTCATTGTGCCACTGGTCTGACCTCATGCTGCTGCTGCCGTGACTACACACTGTGTCATTGTAACCACTGTCTGACCTCATGCTGTGCTGTGGCTGCTGCCGTGACCTACACACTGTATCATTGTCCCACTCTGTGGCCTACTCCTGTTTTTTGCCACTCCAGAATGTCATTGTGCCACTGTCTGAGCTCATGCTGCTGTTTGTGGCTGCTGCCGTGACCTACACCACTCTGTCATGTGTCACTCTGGGGCCCTATTCCTGTTTTTGCCACCTCCAGAACGTCATTGTGCCACTGTCTGACCTCATGCTGCTGCTGTGGCTGCTGCCGTGACCTACACACAGTGTCATTGCCCCCACTCTGTGGCCTTTTCCCTGTTTTTGCCACCTCCAGAATGTCATTGTACCACGGTCTGACCTCACGCTGCCGTGGCTGCTGCCGTGACCTACACACTGTGTCATTGTGCCACTGTCTGACCTCATGCTGCTGCTGTGGCTGCTGCCGTGACCTACAAACTGTCATTGCGCCACTATCTGACATGCTGCTGCTGTGGCTGATGCCGTGACCTACACACTCTGTCCTTGTGCCACTGTCTGACCTCATGCTGCTGCTGCCGTGACCTACACACTCTGTCATTGTCCCACTCTGTGGCCTACTTCTGTTTTTGCCACCTCCAGAATGTCATTGTGCCACTGTCTGACCTCATGCTGCTGCTGTGGCTGCTGCCGTGACTTCCACACTGTGTCATTTGTCCCACTCTGTGGCCTACTCCTATTTTTACCCCCTCCAGAATGTCATTGTGCCACTGTTCTGACCTCATGCTGCTGCTGTGGTTTATGCCGTGACCTACCACTGTGTCATTGTCCCCTCGTGGCCTACTCCTATTTTTGCCACCTCCAGAATGTCATTGTGCCACTGTCTGACCTCTTTGCTGCTGCTGTGGCTGCTGCCGTGACCTACACTTCTGTGTCATTGTGCCAATGTCTTACCTCATGCTGCTGCTGTGGCTGCTGCCGTGACCTACACACTGTCATTGTGCCACTATCTGACCTCATGCTGCTGCTGTGGCTGATGCCGTGACCTACACACTCTGTCATTGTCCCACTGTCTGACCTCATGCTGCTGCGGGTGGCTGTTGCCGTGACTTACACAATGTGTCCTTGTGCCACTGTCTGACCTCATGCTGCTGCTGTGGCTGCTCCCCGAACCTCCACACTGTGTCATTGTCCCACTCTGGGGCCTACTCCTGTTTTTTTGCCACCTCTAGAATATCATTGTGCCACTGTCTGACCTATGCGGGCTGTGGCTGCCGCTGTCACCTCCCACTCTGCCCACTGATGTTGCCACCTGAGCCCTCAGCTTGTTTTTTTTTCCAGCTGTCGTGCCATGACTTTATCAGGCTACATTCCCCCTTCAGTTTTTTGGTCAGTTTTCCCCTCTTAAGGGGCCCAGGGAATTTTATAGTGAAGCGATTTTAAGAGCGGCGGGCAGTCATGTGCGTGTCATACTAAAACACAACATTGTAAAGAAGAACCCAAAAACCCAAGCTCCCTCTGCATATTTAAGCATGGCACAATGTTTACAGCACCCTGCGGTCTGTTTCAGCCTGGAAATACTTTTTTTTTAACGTGATTCGTCCCGAAGTCATTCGGAACGAAGTTATTTTTTGCCGAGAAATCCGGCAAAGTGAACGAACCGAATTTCGGGAAATTCGCCCATCTCTAATAATAAGTCACAAGTGATTGCAAAAGCAGATTGCATATAAATAAGACTGCCTGCTATTGGGGTACCTTTATATGGTACCCAAGCAGATACTACCAGTGGGCAGCGTAGCAACCTGTGAAACAGTTGTTTTCCACGTGTATTCAAAGGGGAAAACACATTGTTAACCAGGATTCAAATCTGTTAATCCCTTACCTTTGTAGTCAAATTTATATGCAATCTGCTTTTGCTATCACTTGTGACTTATTACTATTTGAATTATGTGTATTTCTTTGACTTAATCACCCACTGACCTGCATGTTTATATGTTTTCTCTTACTTAGGTAAAATGTGGAAGGGACCCCTCCATAATCTTGCTTCTCCAATTTAGCAGGGATGTCACCAGTAGTCCATATTCCATTGGTAATGGCTTAACAGTGCTTGATAAGAAACTGGTTGGAGGCCGAGTTACTGTCACTTCCCATATTAACTTTCATAGCCAAAACGTACCTTTTTTCTGATGGGTGGAAGTAGAATGACACAAAGAAGCAAAAAAAAGTTTTACACAATGCAGGACATTCATTGTGCATAATCAGAGATTCATGAGTTGATGGTTACCCAAATGGTATCCGACAGAGGACCTAAATGGCCGGTTGGGTAGACTTAAGGTATTAACCTGAGTTATGTGGGTTAGAGACAACTTTAAGATACACTGCGTTTAAGGTGGATTTATATACAAAACTCTCACTCATTTTTTCAACTTCTAGTTTGGGAAGTTGTGTAAGGCAAGCATTATTTGGAAAGGCAAGTGGTGCGACTTTCTTCTTCTGTGGTGTGAAATGGGCAGTCCACTGATTGAGTTATTTATTTGTTTTTTGTTGGTGCATTACGTACCAATGTTTTAATGTTTTCACTGATTAGATATATACAGCTTTTACTTGATATTGTTTGTATACTGCACCTCGATCTATACCAGTTCGTGTGGTCACTGTTAGTATAATAATATGTTTCATATTGTTCTGTGTATATTTCTGTAAGAGACATAAGGCAAAATGGTATACTTTTATTGGCAACAAAATGTTCAAAATGGCATGAAAATTTTATTTGTATACTTTGAAAGTATTTTGAATCAAAATGTCAATAAAGATTGCTTGACAAAAAAGATGGGTAGCTACCTAGGTCATATATATATATAATTTCTTTGAGTGGCAGAAAAGTTTAGTAGACTATATTTTTCTGTCTGTCGCATGCCAGTGTATACAGTCTTTTAAAGCTTTTGGCTATTCTGGGGCGTACCTTGAATCACGTTCAAAGTAAAGTACACTAAATAGGGCCTTATATTAACAGCTTTTTAAGACTTTTTCTGGTGTAGGTATTGGCAGCCATCTTGGAGCTAGAGATTATGCACTCCTGACTGATAGCGCCTTTAATAAAACAGATAAAGATCTTAAAATGTGAAAGCTGTTGAGCTGGTTTTAACCTAGGGAGGATTCCTAACACGTTTATGTTAAATGATTACAGTAATTATCTTGGATTATAAATCAGATAGTGCTACTAAATAGCAATAAAAAACATAAAACACCTTTCTCTGTGCATCTGGTGTTGTGCTCTGTCCTAAGTGACACTCCAGTAAGACATAATAATAATAATAATAATAATAATAATAATAATAATAATAATAATCTTTATTTATATAGCGCCAAAATATTCCGCAGCACTTTACAAAATTTTTGGGGGACATACAAAAAGACAGACATTGCACAATAAAAGCTACTTCAAGATGAGATACAAGGTGTTAGGGCCCTGCTCGCAAGAGCTTGCAATCTATTAGGGTGTATGGGGGAGACGAAAGGAAGTGCTAGGTTTTCAATGGTCCAGCCATGTGACATAAATTTGAGGTGGTTTACATAAAAACTTGGGTGAACCTGCCATCCTGACAGTACATCTATAAACAGATAAGTGCCTGTGAGTGCCCAAGTGTAGGGAGTGACAGAGGTGTGTGATATCAGGAGGGGGTTCGCAATTAAGGATCATGGTAGGCCAGACTGAAAAAATGTGTTCCAAGGCCCTCTTAAAACTATGAGGGTTGTGAGTGTGCCTGATCGCCCGTGGTAGCATCTTCCAGAGAACTGGTGCTGCACTTTAAAAATCTTGGAGACGGGCATGGGAGGTTTGGATGATTGAGGCATGTAGTCTAAGATAATCAGCAGAGCGGAGAGCGCGGTTATGGTGGTAGACAGAGATGAGGGAGGCGAGGTAGTGGGGTGGAGCGGTGGGGGGAGATTTATGGGTGAGAGTGATTAGTTTATGCTGTATTCTGTACTGCATGGGCAACCAGTGCAGCGAGTGACACAGGGTAGAGGCATCAGTATAGCGGCTGGAGAGAAAGATGAGTCTTGCTGCTGCATTTAGGACAGATTGGAGAGGAGACAATTTGCAGAGTGGGAGACCGATAAGCAGGGAGTTACAGTAGTCAAGACGAGAAAGAATAAGAGCAATGAGAGTTTGAGTTGTTTCCATAGTGAGGAAAGGACGGATTCTGAAGAGGTTCTTGAGGTGCAGGTGAAAGGAGCGGGTAAGGGATTGGATATAGGGGGTGAAGGACAGGTCAGAATCTAATATAACCCCAAGACAGCGTGCCTGCTGCCTAGGAGTTATGGTGGTTCCACACACTGAGACAGAAATAGCAGGGGGGGTTGGTTAGTAGATGGCGGAAAGATAAGAAGTTCAGTTTTAGAGAGGCTTAGTTTAAGATTGAGGGAAGACATGATGTCAGATACAACAGACAGAGAGTCACTGGTGTTTTGTAGCATGGCAGGAGTGATGTCACGGGAAGAGGTGTATAATTGGGTTTCATCAGCGTAGAGATGGTACTGGATCCAAATCTGCTGATGGTTTGTCCAATGGGGGCTGTGTAGAGTGAAAAGAGGAGAGGACCTAGAACCGATCCCTGAGGAACCCCAACTGTGAGAGGAAGAGAGGATGAGGTAGAATTGGAAAATGAGACACTGAAGGAGCGGTCAGAGAGATAAGATGAGAACCAAGAGAGAGCGGTGTCCAGGATGCCAATAGCGCTGAGCATGTGGAGGAGAAGATGGGGATCAACAGTGTCAAACGCTGCAGAGAGATCCAGTAGAAGTAACAATGAGTATTGAACCTGAGATTTTGCAGTGTGGAGGTCATTAGAGACTTTAACTAAGGCAGTTTCTGTGGAGTGTAAAGAGCGGAAACCTGATTGCAGAGGGTCAAGAAGAGAGTTAGCAGAGAGATAGCGGATTAGGCGAGAGTAGACCAAGCGTTCCAGGAGTTTAGAGATAAAGGGCAGGTTAGAGACTGGTCAGTAATTAGCAGCGCAGAAAGGGTCCAGAGAGGGCTTTTTTAGTAAAGGGGTTATAATGGCGTGTTTAAAGGAAGACGGAAAGAACCCAGTGGAGAGAGAGAGAGGTTGAAGATTGCACTTAGGTGAGAGAGGACAGCTGGAGAAATAGACTGGACAAGGTGGGAGGGAATGGGGTCACTAGAGCAGGTGGGACAAGCAGATAAGAGAGGCCTGGCTACTTCTTCCTCTGTCGTCGGGTCAAGGGCTGAGAGTAGACTAGAGGATGTGCGGGGAGGGACAGGATGGATATTGCTTAAGGATTGAGATACAATGTTTTGCCGGATACTGTCAATTTTGTCTTTGAAGTGAGTGGCCAGGTTTTCAGCACAGAGGTCAGTGACCGGGGCCTGAGCTTTGGGCCTGAGGAGGGAGTGGAAGGTGTCAAACAGGCATTTTGGGTTGTTGTGTAATGTTGAGATAAGGGAGGTGAAATATATTTGTTTGGCGCAGTGAAGGGCAGTGTGGTAAGTCCTGAGCATGAATTTGTAGTGGAGAAAGTCTGCAGGTAGCTTTGACTTTCTCCACAGACACTAAGCACACCTAGAACATCGCTGCAGATGGCGAGTCTGAGGCGTGTGCCAAGGCTGCGGGCGTCTGACTCTGGTGGTACGTTGTGTGAGTGGTGCCAATATGTCCAGGGTGGCTGAGAGAGTTTCATTATATTACTTGACAGCCAGGTCAGGGCAGGAGAGGGAGGAGATTGGGGCCAATGTGGACTGTATGGTGTCTGTGAGTTCCTTGTTGTTAATGGAGCAGATATTTCTGAATGTGTGATGGGCAGGTGTGTCCAGAGAGGGCTGAGCTTTAGTGATAGCGAAAGAGATAAGATTGTGGTCAGAGAGCGGATAAGGAGAATTAGTAAGGTTAGAAATTGATGAGAGACCAGAGAAAACCAGATCAAGAGAGTGTGCATCGTTGTGGGTGGGAAAGTCAGTAAACTGCGAGAGGCCAAGAGAAGATGTTAATGAAAGAAACTGAGAGTCATAAGGAGACATGGGGTCGTCAATGGGGATGTAAAAATCACCCATGATGAGTGTGGGTATTTCGGTAGAGAGAAAGTGAGGGAGCCAGGCAGCAAAATGATCCAGAAACTGGCAAGGTGAGCTAGGGGGTCTGTACACAACTGCGACTCTGAGAGAAAATGGCTAAAAGAGTCTGAGGATATGGACCTCAAAGGAGGGGAAAGTGAGTGAGAGGGTACAGGAGGTAAGAGCACTGTGGAGAGAGAAGTGTGCCGACTCCTCCACCCTGCCTATTCTCAGGTCTGGGGGTGTGGGTGAAGTGTAGGACGCCATAGGTGAGAGCAGCAAGGGAAGCGGTGTCAGAGTGCTGGAGACAAGTTTCAGTGAGAGCTAGGAGATTGAGAGAGTTAGAGAGGAACAGGTCATGAATAGCAGTGAGTTTATTGCAGACAGATCGGGCGTTTCACAAACCACATTTAAAAGGGGTAGGAAAAGACGTACAATGAATAGCAAGCAGGTTAGCAGGGTTTCTATGGAAGGAGGAGGTGGGATGAGCAGTAAGAGAAGGTGGGCTGTGGTTAGGAGAGATGTCACCTGCAGCAAGAAGCAGGTGAAAGAAAAGATACAGCAGGTTCAGTGTTGTGTATGAGCGGCGTTTGTGCAGCACTATAGAAGCAGATGATTTGTGGTAGTTAAAAAGACATGGGGTGATGGTACTACTGAATGTAGGTGTGGATCCCAGATATTCTTCTAACATGGGTATACTCTTCACAGTTTTAAAACTTTTCATATTTATACCTGTTACAGTCACATTCTACGACACTCCCTTGTTTAGGTACCAGTTTAGAAACTCATGTAATCACAATAACAAACGCAGCTCATAGTGAGAGCCAAAATGCCCATTGAAAGGTATTTTCATTATTGTGACCATCAGTTTAAATCCAGAGTAACCATTGTGTGTAGCGCGGCAGAAGTTGAATGGCCTGGAAGTGACTCGAGATCTGGAACCATGTTGAATGAAGTGCATCCCACAACTGTTGGAGTGTGCGTGGGGGAGGATCCATAGAGCAAACATGATGACCTACAGATGATCAATTGGATTCAAGGCTGAAGAATTTGGTGGCCAGGGTAGTACTTGGAAGCGATGGTCATGCTCTTCCAACCAATGTTGGACACTACTGGCCATGTGATATGTCACATTGACTTGCTGGAAGATCTCATCTGCACCAGGGAAAACAATCAGCATGTATGGGTGCATGTGATCTACAAGGATGGATTCATACCAAAATCTTTTTAGAGTACCTTCCACATGGAAGAGTGGACCACAAAAATATTTCCCAGACCATAAAACTGCCACCTCCAGCTTTTGATCTTCCAGCAATGGTTGCAAGGTGTTTGTTCTCTGATGTTTCTAACATCTGACACTCAAATGTCCATCCATTCAATGAAGCAGGAAATGTAATGTCCCGGTATTCACTAGAGCCCGCTATAAGGCAGGTTTGGCTTGCTGCGGCAGGAGACTACCAGGTTGCTACCCCTGACGTGACTTCCTTGTGATGGAATCCAGGGTGCAGCGTGGTACAAAATCGGCAGGCAACTCATGGTTGGGGACAGGCAGACAGGTAAGGGCAGGCGGCAAGGTTCGTGGTCGAGAGATGTACTGTAGGCAGAAGGAACTGGTACACGGAATAATCAGGGACAACATGGAAACGCTTTCTCAATAGGCAAATACGGGCACTATGGATCTGGCAGAGAGGAATGGAGAAAGCTGGGTAACATAGGACCAGCGGCCGGCAATTACTGACGTGCTGGCCCTTTAAATTTTACAGATGTGCCATGCGCGTTACCTAGAAAACATGAACGTGCACGCCGGCTGGCAGAGACAGTGCCACCCACAGGAGAAGCACTGGAGGCAGCAGACGTATGGGTATACTCACGGGCAGGGTCCTCTCTCCTTCTGTACCAGTTGTTAAGTTATTAATTTGTCACCTTTGTACTTGTTTGACCTATGTTATGTACGAAACCCAAATGTACAGCGCTCTGGAACCAAGGGCGCTCAAAAATAAATAATAATAATAATAATAATAATAGTAATAATACACATAATACACATAACAACAGTTTTCATAAATGTGGCCTATTACATTTGTTTTATCCATCCTTATAGAAAATAACCTTAGTCAACAATAAAATCTTATCACTTAACTGTGTGGATAGATATACTTAACCCCTCCCTAACCAGCAGTAACTTTTTTAAAAGAGTAAGTAACCCCTTTAAAGCTTGCTTTACATTTATGTTGAAGAACCTCCCTCGCAGAGGTGTTGCCAGTTCCCTTGCATGAAACCAATGGTGCCAAAATAGTCATTGAGGTCGGACCTGTTTTTGTTGTAGTGTCCATCGTTTAAATGGAAAAAATAGCACAATAGTGCTTCTTTTCGATAACTTTTTTATGGATTCTGTGATGAAGGCTCTGAATAAATGTGAGCCTTGCCCAATATGGTGATCTCTTCTTGTGCTTAACAGTTTGCTAGTGATGCAAGCAAAATGTAGATAGCTTTATTAGTTTAGTGATTGCTACCTCTAATGCGTAACACACCAGTGTTACGATCATGGTGTACAGATATATACAATATGTACTCACAGTTGTGAGATACTGTATTATTTCTTTTCATGGGACAACACTGAAAATATGACACTTTGTTACATTGTAAAGTGGTCAGTGTACATCTGGTAAAACAGTGTATATTTGGTGTGCCTTCAAAATAAATCAACACACAGTCATCAATGTATAAACCGCTGGCAATAAAAGTGAATACACCCCTAAGTGAAAATGGACAAATTGTGCCCAAAGTGTCAATATTTTCCAGCCACTGGAATCCTCTTTCACTCCTCCATGACGTCATCACGAAGCTGTGGATTTTAGAGACCTTGCGCTCCTCCACCTTTCATTTGTGGATGCCTCACAGATGCTCAATAGGGTTTAGGTCTGGAGACATGCTTGGCCAGTCCAGCACCTTTAACCTCATTTTTGTTAGCAAGGCAGTGGTCGTCTTGGAGGTGTGTTTGGGGTCGTTATTGTGTTGGAATACTGCGGCGCAGTTTTCGAAGGGAGGGCATCATGCTCTGATTCAGTATATCACAGTACATGTTGGCATTCATGGTTCCCTTAATGAACTGTAGCTCCCCACAGCCGGCAACACTAATGCAGCCACAAACTATGACACTTCCACAACCATGCTTGACTGCAGGCAAGGCACACTTGTCTTTGAACTCCTCACCTGGTTGCCTCCACACATGCTTGACACCATCTGAACCAAATAAGTTTATCTTAGTCTCATCAGACCACAGGACATGGTTCCAGTAAACTATGCCCTTAGTCTGCTTGTCTTTAGCAAACTGCGGGCTGTCTTGTGCATCATCCACTGCCTTTGAGGAGTCACAGAAAGACAAAGATGTGGACATCCTTTGACCACTTCATTGTACACAGTGCTTTGTGGAACCAGATGATTAATGCCACAAAACTCCAGGCACATTTAAGGGAGGTGAGAGGCAACCAAGTGCCATGTAAGATCTTTCGTAACTGTTTAAATTAGTGTGATCTGACCACACCACCAAGCACAGGCATCATTGTCTTGCATAGGCCAGGGCGCATCTACGCTGGATGGGGGACCAGTGGTCATCAGTGCCGTTCAGTGATGAAAGTCGATTCACTCTCAGCAGAAATGATGGCCGTCAATGATTCTGGAGATGTCAAGAAGAGTGCTATGCATCAGTCAGGTCTAGTACTCGTCAGCTACCCTTGCCAGTCTTCTAGTACACAGACAACGCTGATGTAAGCAGTTACGAATGGTCTGATGACACTTGGTTGCCTCTTACCTGCCTTAAATGTGCCTGAAGTTGTGTGACATTCATTCAAATGTAGAAAACAGGCATCCCCGCACAATTATCAAGGTATAATAATAGGTATAAACATTTTATTATCTATTGTTTTGGTTGACACCGTTGTTTTTTCCTCCTTGCCTTCCAAGAGCCATAATTTATTTTTCCATCTACCTAGACAAGTTGCGATGTCTAAGGGGTTAAACAGCATGAGATGGAGCTGGTTCCCTCCTGTGCTTTAACCGGTGGGCGTTAGCTTCAATTAACAGCCGGCACCCGCCCGCTGTGTAGCGGGATCGCATAAATTTACGCACAGTGTCGTTAAGGGGTTAAAAAATACAGGTATGCGCTCCTAAGGCCCTTGGAATCAACACACTGGCGCTTTTCGGTATACAACCATAATCGTATACAATCTTAATTATGTGGCAATTATCATCCAGTTCCTCAGGACATTGTTTACAATGAAGCAGTTATCAGTGTGTGATTGAGCCAAAGGACGTCCACTTCTTTGCCTTTCTGTGATTCTTCCGCTCTCTTTGTATCTCTTTTGCAACCTATTGATGACACTCTGTGACACTCTAAGCTCACTGGCCACTTCCATCTGAGAGCATCCTGCTTGAAGCTAATGGTGAGGTACTGTTGATCAATTGTAAGGTGTTGTCTTGGTCTCATGATGTCAAAATGTGAACAACATGATGAATAAAACTGTTTAAATCCCAATTCAAATTGATCCCCTAAATTTATCGGGCGATTCAAGGATCAAACACCTGTTAAGAATTTTGCCATTAAGCTCCTTCTAAGAGATCAGTAACTGGTGCAAAAAGTATTGAAACATTAAACATTTGGACATGTGCATTCTACAGTTAAGATATGGGCTCATTTAGTTAATTTTAAAAAAAATTTACAAAATTTTGGGCCACATGTATAAAAACTGTGTAGGCCTAAGAATTTCCTTGTTGCCCATAGCAACCAATCAGAGCTCCCCTTTCGTTTCATATACTGCTCTGAAAAAAATGAAAGGGGAACTCTGGTTGCTATGGGCAACAGAGAAAGTTTTAGACCTAGACAGTTTTCACACATGTCCCCCTTTATGTTCATCCTGAGATTTCAACCAAAAGTCAAATATCCCTAACTTTTTTGAGTAATATATATTATCACACATAAGCATTTCCCACCACACAGACCTTGCCAAGCACACATTATGCCCTTAGTATTACACAGTTCACACACACTCACGGTGTCGCTGAAGCACCATTCCCGATCGTTCTTTTTCTTCATATTCTTCCTCCCATTCCGAAATACCACATCTTTTCTGCATCACTTTACTGCAGCATTTTCCAAACCACGAGTCTTTGCTGAATTCCATTAGCCATCATAACCTGGCAGTTAATGGGACCCTTAGCCAGCTACCACTTCCCTAGTTGAATAATATTTAAGCTGTTTAAAAAATAAAAATGAGCAAAGGAATTCTTTAAAAAAGTTTGATTTACCAAACTTAAAGATGTAAAAAAAGGTAAATTTTAGTAAAGTTCTTATTTGAACTAACTTAAAAGGAACTCGTCATACGGTTTGTGCTGCCCTATCTGAGATCAGGATTTGATAAAGGGAGAGAAGCTGAGCTCTGTGATATGTAACTTTACATGATCTGAAGTAGGATTTCAGAGTAAAAAGCAAACTAAGGGTGCTTTCACACAGTGTTTTTGATGCATTTTTAATGCGTTTTTTGTGCAGGAAGGCACAGCAATTAATGCTGTACATTGCTGCACAAAAATTGCCACCATTTTTGCTGCGAGTTTTGCAGCGATTTTTGTGCAGCAATGTACAGCATTTATTGCTGTGCCCTCATGCACAAAAAACGCTTAAAAAAACGCATCAAAAACGCACCAAAAATGCACTCTGTGAAAGCACCCTAAAAGTACTGCTGACCCCGCCCTCATACAATGATTGACAATTAGCTGTATACACACACTGATAAAGGTAAAGCCATCAATCACTTTTTGTGGGCAGAGTAAGCAGGACTTTTATTGTCTCTTAAGACTATGTTTACACGGAATAGAAAAACGATCGTATTTTCGGCAGTTTTAGGATTCTAAAGCCGCTGAAAATCCGATCACTCAGGCAGCACTATAGACGACAATAGAAAAATCGACCTGTAGTCTACTTAGGTCGTTTTTTCTCTGCTCGTTTTCTGGTGCTGGCGTATTATACAGCATGTTGTATAAAATGCCGGCGTTTTGAGTTTTGCTGTCGATTTCCCATATAATCAATTGTACGGGCCGATGGCCAAAAAATCTACCGCATTTTTTGCGCAAAACGTGACAGAAACCGTGGTCGTGCATCGGGGAAAAAATGGTCGACTTTCAGATGGTTTTTGTCCGATGCCATGTAGACATAGCCTTAGGAGTCTGGGAATCTGCTAGACTTGGCCATAACTTCTCAGTTGCCCTTGTGTACAGGTTTGTTATTGAACAGTGGAACAACTGCAGAGTCACTGCTCAGTCCAGCAGATCCAACAGGTATCAATCATAACCAATGTATCATAGTAAATGGGATCAGCTAGACTTTGCTTGACTTCTCAGTTGCACGAGTGTGCAGGTTTATTGCACACAGGGGCAACTGCAAAGTCACTGCCCAGCCCAGCAGATCCGACAGGTATCAATCACAACCAATACATCATAGTAAAGGGGATCAGCTAGACTTTGCTTGACTTCTCAGTTGCCCGAGTGTGCAGGTTTATTGCACACAGGGGCAACTGCAAAGTCACTGCACAGCCGAGCAGTTACCCATAGTCAAAAATAAAAAGCCACAAACTAAAAAAGGAGTTTAACCAGTTCCTGATCGCCCCGTTTACTATCTTTTCTGATCAGGCACAGGTTACGTTAATTAATTTTTTCATCTATTTTCCGTGACGTAAGGCTTTATTTTTATTTTATTTTTACATTATTTTTTTTTTTTTCATACGTAGGGAAAAAAAGTCTGTTCTTTACATTTTAATTAATTTTGTAATAGTAAAAGGGGCACTAATATAAGTTTTATAATTGTGTCACTTTTCTGTCACGGCTATTTATATATTGGTGATATAAAGTTTTAGGGTTTTTGGTGGCCCTGGCTAAAAGTTGTCGTTTGGGCTGTTCATTTTTTTTTTAATAATATTTTATTATGTGTGTGTTTTTATTACTTTATTTTACATATTGTGCCCCCGTAAGGTCAGAAAAAGACAACACCCTGTACTTGCTACGGAGATGATTTAGGTCTGTTGAGACCCAGCAGCATCTGTAACTACCATTCCCTGACCACTGGCCCGGGAAGCAGAAGGTCGAGTGGCTTCTTGCTAGTCTGTATATACAGCGCTCATATATACAGCGATGTGAACGACTGGGATGGTAATAAACCTTCCCTGACTTCTCTGTCGAAAGCCATCTATAGCTGATAGCCAGATCTCCATTCGCTAATTGTGCAGCTGCGATCTTTTCATGGATGTTCCACAACCTCCTTGCAGAGATATAAAGCCACTGTTCAGACGTTTTTAATGAACTAGTTGTCAGCAAGCTGGCAAATCATGCTATGTGACAATTTGGCAATATGGTCTCCTAAACTACAAAAAAAATTACTTGGTTTATTAAAGAATATACATATATAAGGACATGAAAAAATTATATATAAGGTTTTTAAAAAAATCACAAAATTCTTTCCTGCTATAGAAAAAATATTCAGCAAACTTGACTGTGCTGGTAGATTGGGGAGCACTTTGAAACGAACAAACATGCAAATTTGAATCAAACACAAATGGTTCTATGTCTAAAATAAAGTTTTGAGTTTTGTGGAAATTCACAAACCTTTATTACATTATCCACTGTTTTTGGCTGCAGTTGTGTGGTCAAGTGGAATATTCTCCATTTTGATGTCAGTATTCCAAAAGCACACTCCACCAGTCTGAGGGCTCTGGTCAGTCTATGATCAACTTTTTTTTTTTTAAATTTTGTCCCCGACTGGCATATGGTTTAAGTAAATTGTCACACAACTGGAATACCTCACCTGCAACAATCACTTACTGCAAAGGATACTGAATACAGGTTTTAAGCAATATTCTTTAATCCCTTTCCAACAAATGACGCATGAGTACATCATATACTTATGTAGTGAGCTTACTCAGTAAGGAGGCTGGTGTTTGCCACTCACAGCAAGTAATGGGGCTGGCTCCCAGGCAGGAAGTAATAGAACTGTAATCTTTGTACACCCTTCTGCATTGTTTATATAATGTAGAAGGGTGTATAGATGATCAAGCCCCCCTCATGGTCAAGTATCCTAAATTTTAACCCTTTACCGCCGTAGCCAGTATCGACTTCCCTGAAATAGCCTCATTCTGACATGTCACTTTATGTGGGAATACTTTTACCTATCCATGTGATTCAGAGATTTTATTGTGCATTTTTTGTGCATTAAGATAGTAAGAAATTGTGGTCCATACAATTCCTGTTTATTTGGGAAAAGTATCAAAATGTCATGAAAATTTTGAAACATTTGCAATTTTCAAAGTTCAAAAAATTCTGTGTGTAAGACGGTTATTCCACACAAAATAATTTTTTAAATAGCATCTACCATACATCTACCTTTAAATACCTTTTTATTTGTTTACGACAATAAGGGGCTTAGAAATTTAATAGTAGTTTTAGTAGTAGCTTTTTCAAGAAAATTAGCAACATAGATTTTTTTAAGGACGAGTCTGTAATGGACTTGGTAGTGGATCCACAGGACCACCGCAAGCGATGGTGTAAGCCACGCCAGGGAGCGGAATCTAAGTAGGTCCCGGTTTTCACCAGAGCCCGCCGCAAAGCGGGATGGACTTGCTGCGGCGGGAGTCTACCAGGTCGCTACCCCTGACGTGACTTGCTTGCGGTGGCGGCCAAGGGTAAGCGTGGTACAGAATCGTGAAGCGTAGTCGGGGACAGGCGGCAAAGTCAGGGCAGGCGGCAGAGGTTCGGAGTCGATAAACGTAGGCTTAGGTCAGAAAACACGGTAAGACAGTAGATACTCGGAACACTTTCTCTAGGGCACGGAGGCCACAGAGATCCAGCAGGGAAGTGACGTGGATCCCAAAACTATATAGAGACAGCGCCAGGCAATTATCCAATCACCGGCGCACTGTCTCTTTAAATTTACATGAACGAGCGCGCGTGCGCTAGGGGGCGCGAACGCGCATTCCGGCCGACAGGGGCAGAGAGCAGAACAGGAGCGAGGTCAGGTGAGTGGATGGGACGGGTGCAACCACGGCCAGCAGCGCGGGGACCCGCCGAGAGGGTCACGGGTGCGCCTCTCTCCTTTTTAGGCTGCAGAAATCTGCGGATGAGATCACGATTCAGGATATTAGATTCTGGCTCCCAAGATCTCTCCTCGGGTCCGAAGCCCTTCCAATCCACGAGGAAGAAACGCCGCCCTCTGACAGTCTTCATAGCCAAGATGTCCTTTACCTCAAAGATGTCAGCGGAATCGGCTACCGGGGAAGGCGATACATTCCTCTGAGAGAACTGATTCAGAACCAGAGTGTCATGATCATGCCTGACAGAACCTCAGCTTTGGGCTCTGTTCGCCGGCCACGGCCATTGCGACGGAAGCCCTGGTTTCTTACATGATGTTTTGAATTGTATTCACTAAGTGTGAACTGTGGTCTCCTCGCTCTTTGCTTGATTCATTCCTGGCCAACGCCTTGGCCAGGAATCCTCCAGCACTCTTTGAGTTAATGAGTTTCTCCTTTTGATTGACAACCTTCTGTTCCTATCCGGTCTGGTGTTTCTTTCCACCCATTGTATGCAAAAAGAAAAAAGAGAGGGGGCGCACAATAGTGTTATACTGTTTGAAAAATGGGTATTGAATACAGTTGAATTCTCACCTTCGGGTGTTGTGCTTATAGTATAGAGGCAAAACACTCATACGGTCTTGCGGGGCAATTTATATACCGTAGCCCTTAATATGGCAGCCGCTGGTCACTGATGCTCCGCTCCGTGAACCGGTGGGAGATAGACGCCAATAAAAAAAGAAATTTTTTTCTTTTCTTATTGGCGTCTTTCCACCTATTACCTCAGTTCTGCCTTCTTTGGTTCCCTATTTAAATGTTCCTTTCACTTTCATCTTTGCCTGCTATAGAAGTCATCTGCCTGTAGCTTGCCTTGCCTTTATTCTGTCCTTTCTGTTACCTGACCCTGCTGTGCAACCGACTATTCTCTGTCCTAGTGATTTTATACTTTTGCACCCGACCGGTATTGACCTTTGGCTTGGACCCCAGTTTTACTCTTTTGTCTCACGTCTCTGTACCGCGCTGCCTGTACTGTTGCCGACTTTGGACCGCCCGACTACGCTTATTGTTCTGTGTCTGTTTGTCCCGTCTGTGTCGCACGTATATCAGTGCAGCGATTAGTCTTCCGGTTGGGGCCGGCCTATTAAGGAGTCGGGTTCCCCAAAAGGCAGGGACAGGGGCTGGGATCAGAGTCAGGGCCCACTTGTCTGTGTCTGTGCGTGTGTCTCTGACCGGTCCCTGACACAGAGGCTTAAGGAGGAAGACATGAAATGAGTTTTGGATCCGGAGAGATGGAGGCAAACAGAGCTTGTATGTCACCGGATTCAGCTGCCGAAGCACCTTGAAGGGCCAGAGGAAGCGAGGGCCCAATTTAAGACTGGGAACCTTCAGGTGCACGTACCTCGAGGAGAGCCAAACTCTGTCCCCTGGGAGGAACGTCGGGGCCGGTCTTCTCCTTTTGTCTGCCTGAGTGTTCATATGGGCAGAGGCCCGAAGTAGGGAACGTCGAGTCTCTTGCCAGATGGCATTGATGTCCCGAACTTGGTCATTGACAGCGGGCACCTCCGAATCAATGGGCAGGGGGAGGGGGGATGTGGGTGGCGGCCATAGACCACAAAAAACGGGGAGACGCCGGCTGCATCCGAGTCACGATGGTTATAAGAAAATTCGGCCCAAGGGAGCAGCTCGGCCCGGTTGTCCTGACCTCCGGATACAAAGTGACGCAGGTATTCTCCCAGAATCTGGTTCACCCTCTCCACCTGCCCATTGGACTGAGGGTGATAGGCCGATGAAAAGTCCAACTTGACTTTCAGACGGGAGCACAGTGCACGCCAAAATCGGGAAACAAATTGAACACCGCGATCGGAGACAATGTGAGAAGGTAACCCATGTAGCCGGAAGATATGCTGGAAGAAATGACCGGACAATTGTGGGGCCGACGGCAGACCGGGACGAGGTACAAAGTGGGACATCTTTGAGAACCTGTCCGTAACTACCCAGTTGACAGAATTCCCAGAGGAAACCGGTAGGTCCGTGATGAAATCCATGGCTATGTGCATCCAAGGCATTTCCGGCACGGGCAGCGGGTGCAAGAGACCTGTGGGCCTGTGGCGTGGGACCTTGTTCCGAGCACATGTGACACAGGCGAGGGTGAAGTCCTTGACATCTTGTGCCAGAGTCGGCCACCAGTAGTGCCGTGAGATCAAAGCGTAGGACTTCCGAGCACCGGGATGGCCAGCCACGAAGGAGCTATGCCCCCACTCCAGAATCTTCTTCCTGAGTGCCGGCGGCACGTAAGTCTTGCCCGTAGGAATGTTTTGGAGGTCTGCGGGAGCCACGCGAACCAACCGTTCGGGAGAAATGATGTGCTGTGACACAGGTTCTTCACCGACCACATCCGAGGAACGGGAGAGGGCATCAGCCTTGACGTTTTTCTCAGCAGGTCGGAAATGAATGCGAAAGTCAAACGTAGAAAAAGAGAGACCACCGGGCTTGGCGAGGGTTTAACGCTGGGGCCGTCTGAAGAACAGTAAATTCTTTGGTTTCCGAAAGATGTATTTGGATGATGGCCCCCTCCAAAGTTCGCCATTCCCCAGGGCTAACTTGATACCCAAAGAGTTCCCGTCCCCAATGGCATATTTTTTCACTTGCCGGCGAAAGGTCTTCGAGAAGAACCCACATGTAAAATTTTTTCCCTTTTGGGGGCTTTCTCTTTAGTACCGCCCCTGTCCCCAGGAGGGGCAACCCAAGGAAAGGGCTTCTGGAATCGGGCCCGGCCCAAAGACGGTGCAGTGGAGAATGCATTTTTAGATCAATAAACGCCTTCTCAGCCCCCGGAGGCCAAAAAACTCGGTTCGATTTTTCCCCTGGTGAGGGCCACGATAGGAGCCCCAAGGTGGGGAAAGGGGGGAAATAAATTTCCCGTTAATATTTTTGGAAGCCCGAAGAGCGTATCGCCCGAAACCGACGGGAGGGGGCCATTGTAGCACCGCAGAGAGTTTTGCTGGGTCCATTTTTCAGGCCCTTATGAGCTATTTATCCAGAAAAAGGTGGGCTGGTTAGGGAATAAACATTCTCCAGCTTGGCGTACTCGGTTCTGCGTAACTCGCAAAACCTTGGCACTTTTGTCCGATGAGTCTAAAGTCAGGGGAAAAATCAGGGGTCTTAGATACACTAGACCAGGTGTACAAAGATCCCGGAAGCATCTTGACGAATTCTTGGAACACACGGAGCGTTACGAGCCCAAAGGGCTCACGAATACTAAAAATGTCCATCTCGGTTTTAAAAAGCACCCCACACTGTCTCCCCCCAAAATTCTGATGAGTTTTGGGCCCCTCGCAGACCCTTTGGAGAAACCTTAGCCCCTTAGGGGGTCAAAAATTTTCAGAGATCATGGGAAGGGAGCGGTTTTTTCACTGTGTTTTTTATTTAGTCCCCGGTCATACACGGGCGGGGGGAACCCCCTTCTTCTGCACGCAGAAAAACCGGCTCCGGCGGGGGGAAGAGGTTTTACGATAAACCCTTTCAGCAAGTTCTCTTGGTTAGGCCGACAGGCCAGCTCCGGCACGAAGGGGATAGCCCCTTCCCCGGGGAGGACTGGTTTCCAGGGAGGGGTCAATTGGGCAGTCGTAAGGCCGATGTGGCCAGGTATGGGCCTCCTTCTCGGGAATAGTCCCCAAAGTCCGGGTTTCTCTCCCGGCAGGCCGGGAAAAAGGGCGGGGAGCGGATAAAAAATGGTACACCTTTGGTACCTCCAAGAAAAATTTTTCGGGCATTCCGGCCCCCAACGTAGGACCTACCTGTTTTCCAAAACAGCGTAGGGGCTAACATTGCAGCCGGAAACCCCCGAGGATCGAAGAGGAAGCACAACAAACGGGAACCTAAACTTCCCTTAGTAACCCCCCACACGGGGGGTTCCCCGGCCCGGTTTATGACGGATCGGTCACTGAGAATCCCCGCTGCCGAAGAAAATAAGCAGAGGTTTCCGACGGACACTGGCACGGGTACGGGTTACCAAGGAGGCATGGATGAAGTTCCCGGCTGACCCAGAGCCAGGAAGGCAGAATTGAACGAAGACCAGCATCAGATTCCCTCCACGGGCACATCAAACGGAGAGGATAACAGACCTAAGGACCCCTCTGACGGCACCTAGGTGGGGCATTTCCCAGACACTGAGGAGGGTTTGGGGACAGCTTCTGGGGAAATGGCCCCGGTTGGCGCAAAGAGACCGGCGGGTCACTCCTGCTCCCAACGTGGGCCCCAGTCCACCTGCTTGGGGGGGCGACAATGGAAACGCGGAAATCCCGGAGCCGGGGCGAAACGCCGCGGGGGCATCCAGATCCTCTCTTGGCGGACTCCCCCTTTCCCCAGCAACCTTACTCGATGCGGGTGGCCAGGTGAAAAAAATTCGCTCAGGAGGACAAGGTCTCTTGCCACCAAGACATTTTTTACCCTGCGGGACAACCCTTTTTGAAATAGTGCAGAGGGGGCTTCTTTCCCAAAGGAGCTCAGAAGCCGGGGTACGGAATTGGACCGCTGTCCCCCACAGACAGTCCCCCGACAAGGCTCAAGAGCGCGGCCCTGAAGGAGCACGCACCGGGCTCCTCGAAGACGGGCGAATTCGTGGAAAGCTGTGACCCCCGGGGTTTCACGGTCTTTCCAGCCCCGGGGGGGTTTGCCCACGCCGGGGCCTTCCCACGCAACCACCACGAAGGCCACCTTAGACCCCCCGGGGGGAAACTGATCCCCCAAACAGTTCCCGTGCAGGGAGCATGGGGTAATAAAACCCCGGCAGAGTTTGGGACCCCGGCAAAGCTGGGGGGTATTTAAAGCCGAAGCTTGGGTCCCACGGTGGCCAAAGAAATGGCGGGTGTAATGGTCCACGAGGGGAGGCGGGACTGTTGCGGGGATGCAAGAAGCTGATACATAGGCGGAGAGGGGCCCAATTGCTGCGCCTGTTGGCGATTTGCTGCGATTGTTGGGCAACAATCGTCGTAAGATCCCCCATGCTGGGCAGAGGACCTTGGCGGGATTCATGGCTGATCTTAGAACGGATTTTGGATGGATCCCCGGACCACCGCAAGCGAGGGTGTAAGCCCCCCAGGAGCGAATCAAATGGGGTCCCGTTTTTACCAAGCCCGCCGCAAAGCGGGATGGACTTCTGCGGCGGGAGTCTGCCAGGTCCTACCCCAACGTGACTTGCTGCGGTGGGGGGCCCAAGGGGGCTAGCGGGGTACAGAACTGGGGCGGGCAAAGGGGGGAAAGGGCGGAAAGGGGTCAGGGGCGGCGGCAGAGGTTCGGGTCTAAACAAGGAAAGGGTCAGAAAACATGGTAAGACATAGTTTATCAGAACGCTTCTCTAGGCACGAGGCAACAAAGATCAGCAGGGAAAAGGGGATCCCAAAACTATATAGAGACAGCGCCCGGAAATTTAAAACCAACCCCGGGCGCACTGCCCCTTTAAAAATTTACAGAACGGCCGCTAGTGGGCGCGACCGCGCACCCGGCCCCGACGGGGGCAAGAGCAGAACAGGACGAAGGGCGGGTATGGAGGGGACGGGTGCGACCAGGGCCCAACGGGGGGCCCGGGGGCCCCCCCTCCCCGCCGAGAGGACAGGGGCCCCCCTTTGTCCGTGACCGATTGGGGCGCGACCCTTTACAGGCCATTTTGACGTGGCTTTGAGGGAAAATTTAGATCCCCCCCATTAATGACCCATCTAAAAACTAACCCTTTAAAGTATTCAAAAACGCATTTAAAAAGTTTATTAACCCATTAGGTTTTTATAAAAAAAAAAGCAATGTGGATGTATTGCACAGGTTTCCTGTTATTTTTAGAAAGGGGCCAAAAAATGGTAGGGGAAGGAACCCGTTTTTGCTTTTTGGGATTTTTTACAGCCATGGGGTAAAAATGAACAAAAAATTTAAACTATGCAAGTTGGTACAGTTACAATGATATAAATTGTATATAATTTTTAATTACTATTTTTTATTAATTTTATTTCATTTACACAACAGAAATGCATTTATAAAAAAAATAATAGATTTTGTAAGGGGACTGTTAAGGCCATTTTTTGGGGATGATTGACATTTTTATTGGTTTCCATTTTGGGGTTCATATGACACTTTTTATCGCTTTTTTTTCAAGGTTTTTGTGAGGCATTTTAAAAAAAAAAAAAACACAATCCTGATAGTGTTTTTTTTTTTTTACAGTGGTCCCCGGCATATAAAAGACATGCAGCTTTTTTTTGCAGGTCATACAATTTCAGTGAAACCCCAAATTTTTAATTTTTATGTTTTACTGCTTTACACAAAAAAACCTTTTATTTATAAAGGAAAACACGTTTTTCATTGCCCTTAATCCGAGAACATAACTTTTTTATTTTTCTTGACGGAATTGTTATGGGGTTGTTTTTTTCGGGTGATTTAAGTTTTATTTGGGTTAAATTTTTTTTGGGGGGGGGAAGCTTTTTGATGTTTTTTTAAATCCGCATTTTGGGGGGAAAAAAACTCAATCGTGGTGCCGTTTTTTATTTTTTTAAAAGTGTCAGGCATTAAAAATGACATGTTAGTTTTTTCCTGTGGGCGTATATTATGGTGATACCAAATTTATATCTTTTTTTTTTTTGTTGCGCTTTAAAAAAAGTGTTTTTATTGTGTTAAACAATAGTTATGCATCACTATCTTCTCAGCCCAAAAAATTTTTTTTTTCAGTAACAGTCGTTAAGGGCTTTTTTCGTGTGGGGGGAAGATGTTTCATTGGGACCCCTTTTAGCATTTAAATTTTACTTTTTTTACCACTTTTTATTTAATTTTAAGTTCTGTTGGTTTAACAACAATCACAATTTTGTGACTTCTTTTTTTTTTTGTTTTCTCCGAAAGTAGCGCTGATTTAAAAAGCGTACCCTGGCTCCCATTCACTCTCACTTTCCACGGCATGTAAGTGCCCAAAAGAAGTGACATGTACGGGTGTGTACTTCGTGCTGGGGAATATACCGTAAAATCATATCACGCAACGAGTTCTAGAATTTTATAGTATTTGTGGGGTGCACTTCGGGTGCATTGCAGTGCAATTTGCCCCGCAAATTCGCCGTGAGAACATACCCTAAGGGAAGAGCTATTTGTAGCTGATATACTTGTTCTTAAGATATTTAATCAATAAACTCAGTTGTTTTTAGCAGGCTAAGCAATCTTGATAAAGTTCCATTCCATTTTCCATGCTGTTGGCAATGTAGGATTTTATTTTAGATATCCACTTATAAGTTTGAAGCTGACTGAGCAGCAAAGGACATTGCTTGGTCTGCATAAACAAAAAAAGTAATTACCAGCTCACCACTTTCATACAGACAGGTTGCACGGGTCCCTTACATAGGCACCCCGAAATATTTTAAAAAAAGGAAATGCATGACCCAGCAAACCTTTAAATTTCATTTTTTTGAAAAAAATTAAAAACGGGCCCCAAACAGGACAGGTGTAGGACTGAAAAAGTTTTTGCGCACAACTCTTAATCTAGCAATGTTTTCATCCCGCCCCCTATCCTATTCCCCCTTTTTACTATTGCTAAATAAAGTAAGACTTCGATTTTAAGGTTTGCTGGATCGCCCATTTCCTCTGTTTTTGACATTGCTTGGTCTGTCTTTCTCTGAAGATCACGAGGACTCTTTCTTTGCCAATATCATTTATTTTTTGCTAGTTGAACAGTTAATGTCACGGATGCCCCTGCGACCTCCGTCCCGCAGGCGCATCCGTGCCCCGACACCCGCAGCGACCCGTCCCCCACCCCGGGGCCGGGGGCCCCACGCTACGGCCCCCGCCACCAGTCACTTACCCGCCCCCATCCGCTCTGTCCGTCCGGGTCCCCGGCTGTGCCCCGCCCCCCCCTGTGAAATTTTTTAAAAGGGGCATGCGCCGGGAATTTTTCATTGCCGGGCACTGTTCCTATGTAAGTCCGGCCTCTTCCGGCAGCCTTTGCCGGATCCTTTATGCTCTTAGCCTACAAGAAAGCGTTCCTGTAAGCCTTTTTCCCGTGTTACCGGACCGAACCCCCCGAGCCTACGTTTATCGACCATGAACTTTTCCCCAGCCCTGACCCCACCCACCCCGGGGCCCCCACCCCAGGCAAGTCCGCCATTGGGGGAAAACGACCCTGGGACTCCCGCCGGCACAGTCCCTCCCGCTTTTGCGGGGGGCTCTGTGAAAACCGGGACCTACTAATTCCCTCCCCGGCGTGGGCTTACCCCCCTCGCCCGGTGGTCCAGTGGTCCATACCAGACTGTTACAGAGGAGCGGCCTGGATCCCACCCGGTGCCATTTCCCAAGGGCCCAGCGGGATTTTTGACGACCGGTTCCCCCCAGTCCCACAAAAGGTCCCCAACAGCCACACCCCCCCGCCGCTTGTCCACCATGTTTTCAGCAACTCGTACTGCCCCCAGCAACCTTCGCCCCTTTTCCGTGGTTGTTTTCCCGCCTCAAAAGGCCTTTGGGGGTCTGGGGGTCCCAACTTGCGTCGCTCCCATCCAAATTCGACGGGGACCCAAACCCGCAGGGGTTTTTATCACCCCTTTTCTATGCCGGGGGATGGGCAATCAGTTCCTTCCGAACGGCAAAAGTAGCCTTCGTGGGCAGTCTACTCTCCGGGGAAGGCCCGGCATGGGGTACACCTCTTGGGGGCAGGAATGATCCGGGGACGGCGACCTACAGCGTTCCTCAGGGGGTTCCGCAATGTGTTCGGAACCCCGTGCACCTCCCCCGAGACAGCCCCTCCCAAAATACGGCAGGGGGGTCGTCTGTGGGAACACGCGGGGCAATTCCCCACCTTACCCAGAAATGTCATGGGAAAGAGGCCGTCGTGTGCACCCTTTAAGAAAAGGGCTCTCAACCCCAGTTAAGGATGTCCCCGGCCGCAAGAGACGTCCCTCTTCCCCCATGACTTGATCCCTTGGCCTCGCATTGATGTGCCTTTATAGAAAGGAAAAGGAGCTTTTGGCAAGAGCTCAGCTAGCCCAACCCCCGGGGTTTTCCCCCGCCCGACACCGGTGTTCCAGAGGGGCCCCTTGCGCCACAGTCGCCAACACCCACCGAGGAGCCCCTAAACGATTTATCGGGCCGCCTCTCGAGCAAAATTGGCCCCGCAAACGGCAAAAAAATTGTCCTTACGAACATTAAGCACGGGTGCCCCTGCGACCCCCGTCCCGGTGCAGGCGCTCCGTGCCCCGACACCCGCGGCGCCCCCTCCGCCCCTTTTTCCTTTTTGGGCCGTCAAAGCACGGCCTCGCCCCCATCACTTACCCGGCCATGCTCCTGTCTGTCCGTCTCGTGTCCCCGGGTGCGCGGCGCCGCCCCCTGTGAAATTTAAAGGGACATGCCCGGTAAATTGGGCATTTTCCGGGGGTGTTTTCCATTTAAGTCCCGGGCCCCTTCCCGGCACCTTTGCCGGACCTTAGGCTCTAGCCTATCGAGAAAGCGTTTCCGAAGCCTTGCCTGTGTTTTTTCTGTACCGAACCTCGAGCCTACTTTCCGACCCCGAATCTGCCGCCAGCCCGACCTTCTGCTGCCCCCGTTCACGGGCCTTTATCGCCTGCCCGACCTCCTCCGTCCCCGACTACGAGCCAGCCTGCCGATTCTGTAACCCCCCCTCACTTGGCCACCACCACAGCAAGTCCCGCCATGGAACGACCTGGTATACCCCCGCAGAAGTCCATCCCGCTTTTCGGCGGGCTCTGGGGAATACCGGGACTACTTAGATTTTCCCCTCCCGGCGGGGCTTACGCCCTCACCTGCGGTGGTCCCTGGATCCACTACCCCAACCCTTTACGTTAATAAAAAAGTTAAGGTAATACTAGAATGATTCTTTGCTAGGGCTCGGAGGACAAATTTTTGTATTGTGAATTTTTAACAAGTAGGGTTCTTTTTTCCTTGTGTGTTGGATTTCAGTAACTTTTCCAGTGTTAAGCAATTTTCGAGCATGAGTCCTCAGGTCTGAATCTTTTTGAGATCTTTTTGATTTGTCTCAAGTTTTAAATGCCTTCTTTACTAAAAGTAAAAAATTTTTTGAATAAGTTTCCTGATGCAAACTTTTGGGTGGGGAAATCCTTGATGTATTATTTAACGTCATCAATGTCTTGTATTTTATCCTTGTCTTTCCTATCTGACCAGTTGAATACTGAGAGGCCTTGATCTTTGATGTTCTCATTCTTGGGAAATTTCTTTTTCCTTCTTGAAACGTCAAAGCCAAACCTTTTTAGTTTCTCAAAGTCATTAGTACTTTCATGTATTTTTGTGTTCTTCACATGTTCCCCACTGTTACTTCACTGCAATCCCACCATTTTATACTTGTTTTATGTGACAACACAGAAAGTTTTATGAGTCAATTAGATCATATTTATTTGCTGCTTTTATTTATTTAGAGAAAAAGTAGAGCTATGAAGAGTCTTTTCTAGACAATAGATCCTTGCTCCGAAGTATAGCTAGCTTTCTTAAATATAATTTCTTTATCATCAATCCTGTGTATTGAAATAGCATTGGTCATGCAGTATCGATATATCACCGATCATAACAGCCATGTTTCATTTATTAAAGTTTGTAACAGCAATGAAAAGGTGGAGTTAAAACAATAAATTGTTTGTGCAAAGTGTAATATTGTTGACTGGTTCAGTAACAGTTTATAGGTTAAAGGAAGAGTATACTGTATTTGTTAGATTATGTAACTATTGTGGGGATCAGTCCTAAATGTCTGCAAGTAGAGCACAGGAACAGTCTTTTGGGTTAAATAAACAAAGATTCCAGACAAAAGAAAAACAACAGAATCACCACAGCTTGCATCAGCCAGCATACAAATAAACGACATAGTCCTTAGTCTTACCTTAGGCTCTTTTAAAGCCGTTGTCTCACTACAAAGATTAGCTTTCAACATGTAGGGAACACTAAATGAAGATGTTTTCCAAATATATTGCTTTGTTAATTTTTTTTTTGTTGAGGAGATAAAAATGAATTCATCACCTTCTGAGGACTTTCAGGTTTCTCTAGTTACAGACCTGTTTGCTTGTTCTCCACTGCTGCTTGTCTTATCTGATAGCAGGGAGTGATGTCACCACACATGTCTAGGCACAGCACTGGCCAGCAGCCTGAGAACTTGTGTGTTATCTGATCTTTCATACAAAAGACACTAATTACTACTGTTTACTTAAGCTCTAAAGCTTTTCTGGACCTGGTAGCAGGAGATTTTTTATCTAATCTAGACTAATTAGCAGAATTCTGAATACACAGAGCTCATATACTAATTACAGACAGCTGACCCAGGAAGTGACAGAAGACCAGAATGCAAGAATGCTGCGTTGCACTATGAAACAGTAAGATGAGAGAACCCCTATAAGGCACAACCCTGCTGCAAACAGGTGACCGTCTTGCCCATTAATGATATGGTGTAGACCGTTATAAAAATATTTTAACCCCCTAGTTATGCAATGCTTCAAACTGTAAACATTGAACAAGGCCCCCTCGCCATCCAATGTTATCTATTCAATAAATGCTGGCAACAAACTTCTCTGTATAAATCGTTACTGTGTATCAAAAATATAAATATTTCTTATAGCTTTCAGGCTTACAGCACACTTTCATAGTCACTTTCCTTGGCAGCACGCTCATCCTCTGCTGAGGTATGAAAAAGAGTTCATCATATCAGTCTCTGATCAGTAGACCGGATGAGTAGAGTAGCTGAGCCATCCGCACACGGGTCTCATTTTCATTACAATTTTCTTTAGGCGCCATTATAGGTTCACAGGCACCCTAAGGTGCTAAAACTTAATAAACACTAAAAAGACCCCAAATTGAAAACTACACCCATCTTTTAGCATTAAGGTGTGAAAATGAATTTTTTTTACAACAATCTGCAATTGTAGCTTAAGATTTTTACAAGGAATCCTGGAAAGTTCAGCTATACCCTATATATGAGTGTAAACTGCTGTTTGCGTGCCTGGCAGAGCGTACAAGGAAGGGAGCACTATTTGTCTTTTGGAACAAAAGGGGTGCAGTTCTGCCATTGATTTTTGGGCTTCATTTTTGCAACATTTGTATAATGACATGATTACCTTACTATGTGGGTTTGTACAATTACAATTTAAATTGTATTTACAAAAAATTGTGTTTTATGTCATCATAGTCTGATATAATTTTTTTATATTTTTCTGTATATGAAGCTGACTAGGGGCTTGTTTTTTGTGGGATGAGTTGACATTTTTATTGGTATAATTCTGGGATGCATATGATGCTTTAATTGCTTTTTATTAAGGTTTTTGTCAGGCGCTTTGAACGAAATCCAGCAATCCTGGTAGTGTTTTTTATTTTTATTTTTACAGCAGTCATAAATAAATGACACAACTTTACTCAGCGGGTCGATATAATTACAGCGATACCCAATTTGTATTTTTTTTTATGTTTTACTGTTTTTACAAAAACCCACTTTTTTTCAAAAAGGAAAACAAACGTTTTTGCATCACCATAGTCTGAGAGCCATAACTTTTTTACTTTTCTGTGTACAGAGCTGTGTATGGCCTTTTTTTTTGTGGGATGAGTTTTTATTGGTATCATAATGGTATCATTATGTGGTTTATACGACATTTTTATCACTTTTTGTTACGTTTTTTGTGAGGCATTTTGAACAAAATACTGAAATCCTGGTAGTGTTTTTTATATTTATTTTTTTACACTGGTCACCGTGCGATATAAATGGCATACTAACTTTACTCAGCAGGTCAATCCGATTACAGAGATACT
This sequence comes from Phyllomedusa bahiana, assembly GCA_025379985.1. NCBI lineage: Eukaryota > Metazoa > Chordata > Amphibia > Anura > Hylidae > Phyllomedusa > Phyllomedusa bahiana. The sequence continues at coordinate 35,519 of JAODAL010026111.1, forward strand.
CAATTTGTATTTTTTTTTTATGTTTTACTGTTTTTACAAAAAAACCCACTTTTTTTCAAAAAGGAAAACAAACGTCTTTGCATCACCATAGTCTTAGAGCCATAATTTTTTTTATTTTTCTGTGTACAGAGCTGTGTATGGACTTGTTTTTCATGGGATGATTTTTATTGATATAATTTTTTAGGGGGACAAGGCTTTTGATTGCTTTTAAATCCGTTTTTGGAAAGTCAGGGTGAAGAAAATACTGCAATCTTTGTATTGTTTTTTATTTTTATTTTTAACAGAATTCACCATGCAGTATTCATGACAAGTTAGCTTTACTCTGTGGGTCAATCCGTTTATGGCGATACCTATTTATATAGTGTTTTTTTATGTTGAAGCACTTTAAAAAAAAAACAAAAAAGTGTTTTAGTGTGTAAAACCATATTTATCATCGCTATCTTCTGATGAAGCTATACATTTCTTATTTTTCCGTATACGAAGCTGTATTACGGGGACTTTTTTTTTGCGGGATGAATCTGGACGTTTTATTGCGGTACAATACACATTTGCTTTATATGAGGTTTTGATCGCTTTTTATTCTCGTTTTATGTGATGCGGGAAATGAACAAAAATTTGCAATTCTTGAATTTTTTTTTTTTTTTTCCAAGCGATCACCATACGGCGGTAATTAATGTGTGCACGTTTCTAGAGTTTGAACGCTTTTTCTTTTTATTTCCATTTTATGTGACTGCGTAGTATGAACAATAATCTTTTTAATTACGGGATTTTTTTTTTGTTTTTTTACGGCGTTCACCGTAAGGGTTAATTTTAACATGACAGATTTCAGATTTATAGGGCAGGCCATATTACGACGCGGCGGAGTACCAAATATATGGGGGGGGCGTGGTTATTTCTCTTTTGATTCTTTTTTGGGGCGATTGGAGTTTGTGAAAGGGGAAAAGGGCCGTTGTACAGTATTTTTTATTTTATTTTTCATGTTTGTGTTTTACTTGTTTTTCACTTTTATTTTTACTTTTTCACATTTTTGATTTTACTTTGTCCCCATAGGGGATTTGAATGAGACGATCTTTAGTTCTCTCCATTCAATAGGTATCAGTTGCATAGCTTGTTGCTATGATGGTTCTATGGACAACTTGTCAGATCACTGATCGCCGGGGTCATGTCCCGCTACAGGCGCACACGGCCCGAGGCGTCGGGTGACGTATCAGACAACCAGAAGGCATTCTCTGCCCTCCTGTGTCGGTGGTCTGTAGGGATTTTATGGCAGGAGCTGCAAGGATCGCACCACGATACAGTGCGCTGCTGCCGCCGACAGCGACGCAGGAGGAGCGATCTCACTCCTGCCGTCTTCTTAATTATTGCGACCAATCTCGTCGCGCGATAAGATTAAGGAGTTAAACAGGGCCCCCACCGGAGCGATCCGGTGGTCTGGGCCGACGCTGCGGGATGTCTGCTGTAATCATACAGCTGAAACCGCGCGCCCGATCGCGCGAACTCTATGCCTGTAGCAGTTCGCGCGATACTCAGGGACGTATCATACGTCAGGGTGCAGTTGAACCCCTCCAAACGACTGGACCGTATGGATACTGTCTAAGGTCGTTAAGGGTTACAAGTATTATCATAAACTGCAAAATTAGGAAGTTTATTTACCAATTAGGTGTTTCACAGGAATTAAATCAAAGTGGAGGTGAAATTTTTCCATATAGAGAGATGTGTAAGGACTTTTTTTTTTGCAGGATGAACTGACGTTTTAATTGGTACAAACTTTGCATTTATATGAGTTTTTGATCGCTTTTATTCGTTTTTCTTGTGTTGACGGACCATGAACAAAAAATTGCAATTCGTTGATTTTTTTTTTTTACAGCGGTCACCAAACGGGGTAATTAATGTGACATATTTATAGGGCAGGTCTTACGCATGCAACGATACAAATCTTGCGTACTTTATTTTTGGGGCTGTTTGGCGTTTTGTAAAGGGGAAAAAGGGGCGAGAGGTATTGTGTTTTTGTTTTATTTTTTGTGTTTTACTTCTTTACACTTTTTTTTTTGTTTTACTTTTCCCTGAGGGATTGTGTAAAACAGAATCTTCCATAATCGCTCTTGCAATGGAAGAACCTGCATACGCAGATTTTGCTGTATTACTGGTTCTCCATGGCCACATGTCAATGTCTACCATGACACCGCACAAATGCATTGTGGGCATGGTGACGTCACAGACGTCTGGTAGAAGATCGCCGAGAGCAGGCAGCAGGAGCTCACTCCTGCTGCCTGCAACTTAGCTCGAACGATCTTAAAGGGAATGGGTCATCAAAAAATTACTTAATGTTTAACTCCACATTTAACACATTTTAGGAATTTTTTGGTTATTTTTTTTTTTAATTGACTATTCTCACTTTCAGTATTTATTTTTAATTCTTAAGTCACCTGCAGTTTTTCACTTTGGCCACAAGCATAATAATTGGTTGACAACTTCATGTTCTGTTTAGAGAGGCTTTTCATGCAGTTTGTGTGCTACGATTATCAGTAAAGTACGGGTCACCAGAATCCACCAGTCACAAGAGATGTCACAAGCCCCCACTCTCCCCTACCAAGCACAGTCTATGCAAGTTATGGGAAGAATCTGTCTTAATGAATCCTAATGTGCATGAAGCTTGCTGTAAGTATCTCTGTGCTGACTGTGTTTAAAGTAGTGCAAGCAAGAATGTCTTCCCCACAATCCTTTTAGACGGCCGATAGAGAAATCTACAATCAGGAAATGTAAAAAGACGACTGAGAGGAAATGAATATGATAAGGGGCTTGAGAGATTGAATGAGGTAGAGAGAGAAGAGAAGATTGGGGCCACAGATTCACCTTTTATAATTGATCGTCTCAGAGAATAGGGTTAAACACAACACGGCCACAGAGTCACTCGGCACGGGTGTTGGCATGAGGCCAGCAGTATTATACCGCTGGTCCACATTTCGCACAATAGTGCGGGGGGGGGGCGTACGGTAGCCAACACGATCGACAGGACATATCCATACGTCCATTTGAGGGAACGCACTTCCCACTAGGACGTATGCATACGTCCAATGTCGGGAAGGGGTTAAGTAGATTCAGTATTTAGAAGCTGCAAAAATCCGACTGTAACCCAGTGCCCATAGACCGAAATAGTAGTCTATTGTGGGATTTCTAAACCATCAGCCATCCGACGGATTCCCATACAGTCAATGTACTTGGCCGGCGAGAAATCTAACCGCGCCTTTTTGCACAAACCCGCGCCAAAAACCACGGTGCAGCGATGTTAAAACGCCCTCGGATTTTGAACAGCATTTTAACATTTCCTGTGTAGACATAGCATTAGCCTTAATTATATGGGATTTTCCAAATTTTTACAAGTTAATAAACTGAAAAAACCTATCGTACATATGTTGCAATACTTTGAAGGACCACCTTTAGTTGCAGTGACAACTGCAGGTCTGTTGAGGTAGGTCTCTATCAACTTTGCACATCCAAAATAGCTGAAGTCAGATTGGTTGGCGAACATTTGTTAATAGCAATTTTCAAGTCATGCCACAGATGCTCAGTGGGATTTAGGTCTAGATTTTGACTGCACCATTTTAACACATGAAACTGCATTACAGCTTTAGCTGTATGTTTAGGGTCAGTCTCCTGCTGGAAGGTGAACCTATGGCCCAATCTCAAGTTTTTTTGCAGCCTCTAACAGGTTTTCCTCCAGGATTGCCCTGTATTTAGCTCCATTCATTTTTCCATCATTCTGACCAGCTTCTCAGTCCCTGCTGAAGCAAAGCATCCCCACAACATGATGCTGTCACCCCCATGCTTAATGGTATGGTCTGTTCAGGGTGTTGTTCAGTGTTGACTTTCCTCAACACACAACATTTGGCATTTAGGCCAAGAAGTTCAATTTTAGACTCATCTGACCAGAACACTTTTTGCCACATGCTCACAGTTCCCTACATAGCTTTCTGAAAATGGCAAAAGGGACTTCTTATGGCTTGCTTTCAGAAAGGATTTACTTCTTGACACTCTTCCATAAAAGGTCAAATTTGTGGAGTACACAACTAATAGTTGTCCTGTGGAGAGATTCTTCCAACTGAGCCTTAAATCTTTGCAGCTTCTCCAAAGTGACCTTGGGCCTCTTGGCTGCTTCTCTAATTAGTGCATTCCTTATCTAGGCTGTCAGTTTAGGTGGACAGCCATGTCCTGATAGGTTAGCAGTTGTGTCATAACAGTGCTTCGTGAGATGTTCAGAGCTTGGGCTATTTTTTTTTTTTTTTTAAACCTAACCCTGCAATACATTTTGGGCACAACTTTTTTCCCTGAGCTGTTGGGGGTGTTTTCCCTTTGGGTTTTCATGATGCTTTGTTCACTAATGTAGCATATAAAATTCTAGATCCGGTCTGATGGCAACTCTGAGATCAGAAAGGAGATCTTCCTTAGAGCAGATTGGTTCTTGCCTTATGGGTTAAAGCATTCATCAGTAGGGAAACTAGGCTTAAACTCCTTATCTCCCTCTCTTCACCCACATTTTCCCCACCCTTGGTTGAACTTGTCTTTTTTCAACGATACTAACTATGTAACTATGTAAATCTCTGAGACCTTCACAAAATAGCTGTAGTTATACTGAGAATAAATTACATACGAATGTACTCTATTTGCAAATTAGGTGACCTAAAGGCAACTGATTACATTGGATTTTACTTAAGGGGATCAGAGTAAAGGGGGATAAATACTTTTGCTTAACACACTTTCCAGTGTTTGAATTTGCAAAAATTTGTAAAAGCACTTATATTCTTTACATTTCACAAATACTTGCTACTTTGTGTTGCTCACATAAAATATCAATAAAATACTTAGAATATTTTTGTTTGTGGCTGTAATGTTTAAAAATGAGGAACAGTTCAAGGGGTCTGACTACTATTGCAGCCCACTGTATGTAGTAACATACAGGCTAAGGGGCTATTTTTTATATCTACCCGGAGAATTAAAATGTCTATGCGGGGTGCTAAACAGACACAACAAATAGGACATGACATATTGCGACCTTACACCAGTAGTTCAGTAGTTAAACACATGTAGGACGATTTCAGGGTAAGAAAAGTCTGGTTTCACAAAAGAAAAAAAAGTCTCCATTATTAAACTCAAAAGTTCTTTCGCTCCCTCAGTTTCCTGGCAAAAAAAACATTAGCAGCTGTTTTATATTCATTCTTTTTCCCTTTTTCTTAATCCAGAGAATTGCTGCTCTATTTCCAACGAGTGAAAGACGTGGCACATGCAGCCTTTTAACCCCCAACCTGTAGGCTATATAGCGGTTCCATCAGTAGGTAGTTGTGGTCTACTTTTATTTTTTGTACAATGACCTCTTATGTGTCATATAATACTATATTCTAATTTAAAATAGTGGAAAGTGGAAAATCATATTTCTTTTAGCTAGGAGAACATGAAAAAGTGTGTGAGATAGCAAAGGACAAATTTAGTGCACAATGACTGACACTCTATGACAATGAGTGCTTCCTGTACAGATTTTCTCATTTTCAATGGACTGATAATTGCAGAGTCAATCAGTACCGAGTCGATGAGTGTTTCCTAGGAGGAGTCTTTACACCGCCCAATTGTCAGGGAGCGAATGGTTGCACAGTCATTCATACCTTGTGATCAATCACATGGCTGTTCACTTTTAAACATTCTTAGACAGTGTGAAGTTAAACTATACAGTCTCACAATGCTCCACATTTATCACAGTGCTGATAAATCTGGCGCATGTTAGAACTATTTTGTCAAACTTTACACCTTTTATAAGTTGTCTTACTTTATGCAACAAACTGCGCTAAAATGTTGTTGCGTGGCACAACACACAATCACACCTCCCTTCCACTAAACCATGTGTTTTTGCTGAAGGCATGGCACTTTTGACAGGCAAGACACAAACTGTTTAAAACATATAAAAAATGTGGTGTAAAGCATGGACACCATTATATTTGGTACAAATTATATCCGACTTGTGGTGCAAGTGGCTTGATAAATGTGCTCCACTGTCTCCAATATTCAGTTTCCAATGTAGGGAACAATATTTTTTAAAAGATTGGGCATCTTAGCTTATATTTTGAGTGCTAACAATGTACAGACTTAGAAAAAGCTTGGGTTTTTTTGTGAAAAAATGGGGAAAATTTCTTTAAAGGTTTTGTCTGACAATGATTGGTTTAATTTAAGATTTAAAAACAAGCAGTTGCAATATGTTTCATTACAAATTTCTACGAATTTTGAGTACCTTTTGTAAAAAGCTTCTCGTCTCTAAGAGCCGATGTTGATCCTTATCTTATGTTGTCAGGTTTAATGATAACAACTTTTTGAAGAAGTCAGAAACCCCTCCCTCAAGAATGCTTCTGTATTTGCAGAGGGGGAGGGGGGGGGGGGGGGGGGGGGGGGGGGGGGGGGGGGGGGGGGGGGGGGGGGGGGGGGGGGGGCGGCGGGGGGGGGGGGGGGGGGGGGGGGGGGCGGGGCGCCGGCCCCCCCCCGCCCCCCCCCCCCCCCCCCCCCCCCCCCCCCCCCCCCCCCCCCCCCCCCCCCCCCCCCCCCCCCCCCCCCCCCCCCCCCCCCCCCCCCCCCCCCCCCCCCCCCCCCTTAGTCGGTTTTTAAAAGGAGGGGTTTTTTAAAAAAAACCAAAAACCCCAAAAAATAAAAAATAAAATTTTAAGGGCAGCTAGGCTTTCCTTCATCTACTGCAAAGATTTAGTCCACTGCCCTAGTTCTGTATCTAAATACTCCGGTAACATTAGAGTGGTGTTTCGGTGCCCTATGGCACATAGCACATAGTGTAGCTATGGGAGCTATTGGGTGCAGCCCCCATAGCTGCACTCTGGGCCATGTAATCCAACACAGAAATTAGACAATATTCTTATACTTCAAACCTCACTAAAGTTAAATACACACAACACACAAAAACAATTTTTATATATACAACAACACATATTTTTAAAATAATATATTATAATAAAATATATATATATATGTATATACTGTTGAAACCAGAAGTTTACAGACACTATATAAAAAGACACATATGGATGTTTTTCTCACTATCTGACATGAAATCAGATGCTTGAGAAAGGAAGGCGTGCCTTCCGAAACGTCGCGTCATTGCATGGCGGCACTGGGCTGCAAAACTCAGCATGATCGGCTTTTACTAGTCTACTATGGGGACTATCACTCACCTCCTAACAGGAGAAGCTATACAGCTAGTACTGCCACGTTTTCATATTTTTTCATTGCCCAAAGGGGTTCGTCATAGAACTATGTCTTTTATGCACCAATTTATAAAAATGAAGTAAAGTTCAATGTTTTGTCCATACAGCCTATGTGTACGTTTATGAAATCAGAATAAACCTTACCCATTTTAGGTCAATTAGGATTACCAAAATTATTTCTATTTGCCAAATGCAGAATAATGAGAAAGAAGGAATTTTTAAGGCATTTTTATTACTTTCTGCAAACCAAAACTTTTACATACATTTAATTAGTGTTTGTTAGCATTGCCCTTAAACTGTATGACTTGGGTCAAATGTTTTGGATATCCTCCCACAAAGTTACTCACAATAGTTGGTAGGAATTTTGGCCCATTCCTCCTGGCAGAATTAGTGTAACGGAGCCATGTGTGTAGGTTGCCTTGCTCAAACCTACCTTTTCAGTGTTGCCCAGATATTTCCAGTAGGATTGAGATCAGCGCTTTGTGATGGTCCTTTCAAAACATTGACTTGGTTATCCTTAAGGCACTTTATAACAAGTTTGGCAGTATGATTCGGGACATTGTTCATTTGGAAAACCCATTTCCACCCAAGCTTTAACTTCCTGGCTGATGTCTTGAGATGTTGCTTCAGTATTGCCACATAATCTTCTTTCCTCATGATGCCATCTATTTTGTGAAGTGCATTAGACCCTCCTGCAGCAAAACAACCCCACAACATGATGCTGCCACCCCCATGCTTCACAGTTGGGATGGTATTCTTAGGTTTCCAAGCTTCTCCGTTTTACCTCCAAACATAACAATGGTCATTATGGCCAAACAGTTCAATTTTAGCTTTGTCAGACGACAGGTCTCCAAAAAATGTAGGCTTGTTTCTGTGCTTTGCAAACTTTAATCTGACTTTTTATGTTTCTTTGGAGTAAGGGGGTTCTTCCTGGAAAGGTGGCTTTCCCCCAATGTTGATACATATTTGTTTCACTGTGGTAATGACCAATCTTACCAGTTTCCGCCAGATTTTCAAAAGGTTTTTTGCTTTTGTTTTTGGGTTGATATGCGATCAACCAAAACACGTTCCCTCCGAGCCCCAGAATTTGTCCCCTTCCTGATGCTATAATGGCGGGACATTCCCATCTTGTTTGTACTTAACATAATTGTTTTCAGATAAAGGGGCCCTTCAGGTTCGGGAAATTTGATCCAAGGATGAACCAGATTTGTAAAAGTCCACAGTTCTCTTCCTGATTCTTGGCTGATTTCTTTAGACTTTCCCAAGATGTTACACAAGAACATTGTTTCTAGTGTGATTAAAAAACACCCACACTGTTTCTCTAATTAATTCAGAGTTGCCAATAAACCCTATCAAAGCTTCAAAGACAAGCTCATCATATGGGCTGTCCCAAAATATTTAAAAGGGCATAGAATCCTGTGTATGAAAACTTTTGGGACTTTGCAGAAAGTAAAAAAAAAATGCCTTAAAACATTCTTCTCTCTTTTTTTTCTGGATTGGAAAATAAAAAAAATTTGGTTCCTAATTGACCTAAAACGGTAAGGTTTTTTTGTTTTCATGTCAGATGGGGAAAGAACATGCATAGTGTCTTTTTATAAGTGTATGGAAACTCTGGGTTTTAACTTAGTCCCCATTGTTTACTACCCGACCCTCATCTTAAGGGCCGTTTACACGGGCCCAAAAAAAAAAGGGGCGGTTTATTTTGACCCGTATTTGCATGTTTTTTCCCTGCACCAGCCGCGGGGGGCGGGGTTTTTTCCGCGATTAGTGGAGAAAAGCCCTCCCCTTCACATGACAGGTTCATCTTCCGCTGAAAAAACCCGGGCGGAAGAATGAAAAAGTTCTATGTTTTTCAGACCCCCCGGCCCCTAGAGGCCCCTTTTTAAAATTTTCACCCTTTCTGATGGTTTTCAAAAAACCCAAAAAGGTTTTAAAAAACGGGTGAAAATCCAAAACCCTGGGGGCCGGGCCCTTTGAGGCGTTTTTTTGTTTTTGGCTCAAAAGGGGTAATGTTTTTCATTTTGGGGAGGCACCATGTGGGTGTATGGAAACTTTTTAAAGGGTGGGAAACCCACTGAAATTAAAATATATTCAAATAGACTCAAGAGAAAAGAGCTAGGACTCTGTGCCACCTTTGGATGTATTTTCCTCAGGTCACATCAGACTCACTGAACCTTGCAAAAGCCAAACCAAATATTCATCTGCAAATGAATGTTTTGTACCCTTGAGCTTATTTGAATAGATTTAAGTTTTAGTGGAGGAATCATGGCATATAAGTCTCTACACACCTACATGATGCCTCTCCCTAATTAGGTACTTTACCCCTTTGAGCAATGTCTAAAGCCCATCACCCAATACTATACTCTGCACTGATGAGGGCCAAGCACCCCAAATCAAGCTGCCGACAGAGGGTATCTGGTGTAGCTTTACTCCTAGTCATATTGCAAGGCTCTGAAAGTCAGATGTGACCTGAAGAACACTACATTCACTAGGTAGTGTAAAGTCATAGCTCTTTTCCCTTGAGCTTATTTGTATATGTTGTTTAAGCAGCATGACAAAACTGCTGTGAATAAATTTATCCTGTGAGCTACTGTGTATTTTGTCCTTCCTACCTAAAGGTTTACATAAAACTTCAATGTAGGACAAAATGAACCTTAACCAAAAGCAATATTAAGCAATTACATAGGAAATAACTAGCTTTGCTGAGAAACTACATTGACATGCAATATTTTCCCAAATCCATGGGGAAATAAATCATGCTGCTGTTATACCACGGCATACATAAAGCCATGCCTTATCTGCTTACTAAAGAAACCCTGGGTATCCACTTAACCTTGCTGCCTTGTACAGGCGTTGTAAGTTGCAGTAGTGAACATCATAATGCACTGTGTAATAAACGGGCAAGATTTTCAGATCCCTCTGCATTCCTCCTTAAAGGGAACCTGTCACATAGATTACGCCCCCCCTTGCTGAGGGCAGCACAAGCTAGTGTCAGACCTGCTGTTTCCAGTTCTGTGTCCCTTATTCTGTAAGATGCAGCAGTTTTAGAGCATTTGCCCCTCAAATCGTATTAATGAGCAGGTGCTAACCCCGCCCACCAAAGGCTAGCCCTGCCCACTGACAGTTATTCACATGTTTGTACCTATTCAAAGTAATAGATTTATCAGTTGAGGTGGGCGAGGCTAGCCTCATGTGGGCGGGGTTTAAAAAAACTGCCCCTTTGAATGACTCTTCTGGCTGAAAACTGCAGATTTGAGCATTAAATACACAAAAACTACATCATCTTACAGAATAAGGGACACAGCGCTGGGAACAGCATGTCTGACACTAGCTTGTGCTGTCCTCAGCAACGGGGGCATAACCTATGTGACAGGTTCTCTTTAAAAGCAAAATTATTCCATTATGTCATCTGTATGGCACAAACCTGATCATAGCTAAAGGTGTCCTAATTAGCTATAGCTCTAACCAGGGTTGTGCTATGCAGATGGAATACTTTTACCTTTAAAGGGTCACTACATTGATTCATATTACCTCAGTCCGATTTTCTTGGTTTCACTTTGAATTCAGGGGCGTGTTTACTGGCTTCCACTAGACTGCAGTAGAATCCAGGTTTGTAGCTTTGGCAACCAGTGCTGGCAGCCTATCAGGATAGATCAAGCAGGGCTGTAGCTATAGCAACCTGAGGAGCTGATGCAGCCCATGCAAGAGGAGATATCTCAGAATAGATAGGATACTGTTAATGGACATAATATTGCAAAGTGCTTGTTTTTGCAAGATCTTTATCATAAAAAGCAATCCTTGTAGTGAGACAACCCCTTTAAGGAGGAATGCAGGGAGATCTGATAATCTCACCCATTTATTACACAATGCATTATGATGATCACTACTGCTATTCACAATTCCTCGACAAGACAGCAAGGTTAAGTGGATACCCAGGAGCCATTTCTGCCTACATTAAAAAGGCTAAAAAAAATGAGAAGATGATTCAAAATAAAATAGTAATATTTATGAATAATATTTAGCCTATTGTTACGATCATCATCTATTTTAATTCATTCACTAAAAATGGGAGAACCCTTATAATGTGCGACAGGCTTTAGCAAAGCCGTCCTATTTAGAAATAAATTGCAGACTCTGTACAGTTTTTCCAATTCCTCACGTACATTGATTAAAGGAAATAATGTAAATTAAGGACATGTTTTCTAGGAAAATGGAGAAGCCAATACACAGAGCCATGGAAGGAACCCAACGGTCTACACACCGGCCATCAGCAGTTTAAAAAATGAAAAACAGATGCCAGTGATTCACCAGTGAAAGTCATATCAATGATTCCACTAACAAAGATCTTCATGAGGATACATATTTCCATCACTGAAGTCCAATCTTTTTTTCTTTAGACAGCTTACCATATTGTTCCGATACGTGATTTCTAGATTCTAGGTGCCCAACTTTCCCTCATTCTAGCTAAGGATTTCAAAAAACTGTTTAAAGAGCGAAATATGCCCCCCCAAAAAAGGTCATGTCAGGTGAGCTGATGGCGAAGATTTTTGTTACTTAAAATACCACTCCAGTTTTTTTCCTTTTCGCCTCCCTTAAAGGGGTTTTGCCACAAAGTAAAATTGACGTGGGAAGTTTGAAAATGAAATAATAAAATTTTCACATTCTATTATTAAAAATTTTTGCACCGTTTTTGTTTTAGCTGCTCCTTTAGGCTAGGGTTCACACGGCTTAACTGCGGGACGTAATTACATCCCGCAATTACGCCCTGTGGAGGGGGCGGAAAGGGGGGAGCGGGGGCCGGCATTGCCGGCCATAGGAATTTATGCTAGCGGCGCGTTTACGGCGCTAGAAAGTGACTGTGAATTATCTCCCCGCCCCCCGGGATTCGCCGAGCAGGGAGAGGAGACGTAATCCATAGTTCTCTATGAGGGAATGTGGATTACCGTAATGACTGGGCCGTTTTCAGCCCGTAATTTGCGCACTTCGGCGCGTAATTACGGATCGAAATACAGCCCATTTTAAGCCGTGTGAACCTAGCCTTAGTGATCCATTGTTTACAGCTCGTCTCCAGGGGATACGACCAGGGCTGTGAGCTCCACAGTCCTGGTCGCACATGCTCAGACTTAAACTCCCTTCTCGATAGCTATGAGTGTTCAAAACCCCAGGTGCTGTCATTTACTCCTGTCCTTTGGATAGTTAGTAATAAGTCAAAACAGTGCAAATAAAAAAAAGAAACCTCATGAGGTATGTGCATTTATAAAGCGGAAAAAAAAAAAAACACAGGTTAATTCCCGCAGGGATTTGAACCAAGAACCCTTGTGCTGTAAAGAAAAAATGTTACCTCTGAACTACAGTGTAGCTACTTACAATTTTAACATAAACAGACCTTTCTTTCACTAGAGAGAGGAAAGGCCTGATGATGTCATCCTGCTGGGTACATGATATGCAATTCAAATAAATCCCACACGCCTCCTTCTGAGCAGACAGAGCTGAAGAGCTGGATGCAGGAGGAATGAAAGGAGATTGTGGCAAAACTCCTTTAATTAGAAATTTATAGGTACACTATATTGGGGCCAATTTAAATGTGTTTCTTGCTGCTGTTAAAAGGATTTCTAGCTGATGAAAACGTTTGCTGGGTCACATGACCTCCCATTGTGAGTAGCAAAAAAACATTTGGGCTAGAAAGAAAGGATGTCCTTGTTGCCCATAAAAAACCAATCTGAGCTCCCCTTTTAAATTTTTTCCAGAGAAAGTAGCAAAAATTGAAAGCTGAGATCTGAATTGGTTGCTAAGGGGCCCAACCCCAAAAGAAGTTTCCCTGCTAAAAATCTTTGTTAAATGGGGCCCCCAGTGTGTTTTGTTTGCTGCCCGGGAAGCATGTCTCTCTTTTGGGCTTTCCCTTTACAAAACTTTGGGGCCTCCCATAGAGGGGGAATTCGGGCTGTCACACAATCATGCCGTGTGTTTCAGCAACCCCAGAAAAGAAGGTCCCCGGGGTTTTCAGTGGCATTAATTTGTAATGAACTAAAGGGAAAAAAAAAACTGGAGTGGGGCCCCCTGTTTTATATTTCCCCTGCCGGGAAATTAGCGGGGAAGAATTTTTGGGTCCGGGAAAAAATCGGGAAAAGGAAAAAGGGCAGCACTAAACCCAGCGAGCCCCTTCATATTTAGAACGGGTAGAGAACCCTGTGCTGCTGGACCCTCACCATCATGAAGAGATTGCATATCCAAAAAGCTGTATAGAACCCCGGTTTTCTGCTCCCAAAAGCATTTTTCCCTTTTTCCTTAACCCCTTACCGCCGGATCCGTTTTGGCCCCCTTTTTTGAAGGGCCCCCAATTTTTTAAAATTTGGCATTTTGTCACTTTATGTGGAAATAATTTTTTTACACTTTAACCTATCCATGTGTTTCAGGGGATTTTTTTTTCTCGTGAAAACATTGTGCTATAAGATAGAAAGGGAAATTTTGGCCCCAAAAAATAAATTTTTTTATTTGTGAAAAAATATCAAATTATCGTAAAAAAATGTGAAAAATTGCCCAAATTTTCAAATTTAAAAAATTTTCTCCCAGTAAGACATAGTTTTTCCACTAAAAAATTGTTTTAAATTTAGCATCTCCTTTATGTTTGCTGTAGTTTGGCAAAAATTTTTTTTTAAATTTTCTTTTTTTTTTTTTTCCCGACATTGGGGGGGCTTATAAATTTAGTACTAATTTTCAAAATTTTAAAAGAAAATTTGCAAATAATTATTTTTAGGGACCAGTCCAGTTTTTACGTGACTTTGATTGACCTGTTTGTTTTTTTCCCCCAAAAAATGACCTCATCAAAAGAAAATTTTCCCCCCTTAAAGTATTAAAAAAACCGTTTTTGGGAAGTTTTTTAACCCTTTAGGTGTTTCACAGGTTTTAAAGGGAAAAATTTGGAAGTAAAATTTAAAAATTTTTCATTTTTTTTTGCAGATTTTCATTTTTTTATCCCATTATTGACAAAAATAACGGAAAATTTGTGATCGGGGAAAAATGCAACTTATTATTGATTCCCGGGTTTTCTGCCGTTTTCAGAGATTTCCCATATGGGGGCCCTATGCATTTTTTTGGTTAAACCCAAAAGGCCCCAAAATTGGAGGAGCACCTACGGGGACTCGGGGGGCCTCTTTTCAGGGCAATTTTTTTTTGGGGCCCCCATTTCAGGTTTGGGGGACCCCCAAAAAGGTTTCCCAAAAACTTAATAAATACCCCAAAAAAAGGCCCCGGATATTGGAAAACTACACCCCTTACGAAATATTCCCCGTTGTGTGTGGGTATATCGACCCCACAGGCGTTTCAAAAATTTTTTTGGGCTTTTCGGCTCTGAAAAAAAAAAAAAAGGGTACTTTTTTTCCCCAAAAATCTGCTTTTTTTAAAGCGGGAAAAATTTTTAAATTTTTAAAGGAATTTTGGGGAAAAAAAGCCCCAAAAATTTGTGTATATTTGTATATTTTTTTTATGTTTTTATTGTTTTACACAAAAAAACCCACTTTTTTAAAAAAGGAAAATCGTTTTTGCATCCCCGCAGTCGGGAGACCCCTTTAAACTTTTTATTTTTCGGTTTAGGGAAGCTGTTGGGGGATTTTTTTTTTGGGGGGATGGGTTGACTTTTTTTATTGGAAACTTTTTTTGGGGGGGAAAAAGGATTTATGATCGCTTTTAAAATCCTTTTTTTTGGAAAGGCAGGGTGAAGAAAATACTGCAACCCTTTAGCGTGTTTTTTATTTTTTTTTTTTTAAATAGGTTACCATGCAGTTTCCGTGAAAAATTTTAGTTTTAAAACTCTGGTTGGAACGAAAAGGGTTTGATACCCAATTTATGTAGTTTTTTTTTTTTTGGGAAAGCAAATTTTTTTTAAAATAAAAATTTGTTTATTGTTTTAAAACAATATTTATGCATCGCTATCTTTAATACCCAAGAATTTTTTTTAATTTTTTTCCGTATACAGGCTGGGGTTAAGGTTTTTTTTTTGTGGGATAAAATGACTTTTTTTAATTGGTACAACGTTGGCTTTTTTTAATTAAAAAAAAAAAAAAGTTTTTGGGTTTTTTCGCTTTTTTTTCCCCATTTTATGTGCTGCAGGAGTAAAAAAAATTCCCCAATTTCCCTGTGCTTTTTTGTTTTTGTTTTTTACGGCGTTCACCGTAGGGAAAATTTAAAAAGGGGGAAAAATTTTTATAGGGTGGGCGTTTACGCCGCGGCGTTACCAAATAGGGGTTTTTTTACTTTTATTTATTTTTGTTCTTTTTTGGGTGTTTGGGGTTTTTGAAAAGGGGAAAAAAAAGGGCGATGCACTTGTTTTTATTTTATTTTTTGTGTAGTGTTTTACTTTTTTCCCAAACTTTTTTTTTACTTTTTCCCACTTTTTACACTTTTCCCCGGGGGGGGAAAATTGCATAAACGTTTTTTCGGGGACGTTCATGAAAATAGGAGATCATTTTTACAGCTTAAAAGCTGTATGCGGGGTCTCCATTGCAACGGGTCAGTCACGCTCCCACAATTCATTGGGGAAATCGTAACGCCCACCAGAAAAAACCCCGGATGCTGTAATCGGGCACCCGGGGGGCTGCCTGGTAGGAGTTTTCAGTCCCGGCGCTGGGGGCCTTTACGGGCGCCGGATTTTGGGGCCAGCAGGAGTCACCCCTTGCCCCAGCAGCCGCGATGTCGGGGCCCACGAGGGCCCGCAAACCATGGGGGGGTTTAAACCCCCCGCGGCCTGAGCTAAACTCCAGCCGGGGGGGATCCCGGATGATGCCACCCCGGTTTAATTTTCCCGCCGGTTCCATGCCCCCAAAAATTTCCCGGCGCCCCCGTTGTGAGCGGCAAGATCACCTTGACTTTATTCTTACGGAATTTGCCGGAAACCCCTTTACCCGAAAATTCCGTTTAGTACGGAAATTTGTGGGTTTTAAAGGGGGGTTTTTTTTTTTTTTAAAAAGGGGTTTTTTCCCAAGGATGTCCCTTTATTTTGTTTAATAAGCAAGGCACAGAGCCGTGATAGGGATCGTGTGAAATGTTCACTCAAGTAAAAAACTCCCAATAGTAAATTTCTTTTATACAAACGAAACACCCTTTTCTCCAAGCGTTGAAAGCTTCTTATTTTTCTTGTATCTTTTTAAAAGCAGTGATCTATAAATTTTAATCACACTAAAAAACTAGGGGATTCTGTATAAAAAAGGGAAACTTATTTTTTTAACCCGGGTGCCTTAAAAAGCTTCTTCGTCCCTTTCATCGTTTAAGAAGTGTTCTTGCGCAAGCCAACCCCCGGGCCAGAGCTTTTTGCAGGTCGTATCAAATAAAAGCTTTTAAGTAATTTAAGGGGGCGGGTTTAAGGGAAAAACCTTTTTAGCTCTATTGACTGAATTTTTGGGGTAATCAAAATTATTTTAGAAAATTTTTTTAAAAATTCCCCATTTTCAAAGGGACCCCCAGTAAAACATTACCATGTGGCAAAACCCCTTTAATAATATCAAGAAAAAGTTTGGGACCCACCTTTTTCTTTTGGGGAAAAACAATACTTTTAAATCACAAAAAGCAACCCAAACCAAACTTTACGTCTGAAAACTTTTTGGGTTCTTAAAATTAAAAAACCTTCGCAGATGGTAATATTATATTTTATAAAAATTTTAAACAAATTTATAGCTAAAAAAAATAAAAAAATTTACAAAACAAATGGCCAAAAAACCCAATTTAAATGATAAATTTTTGCTATAATATAGTTTAAAAGGGGGTTTTTCTAACAATAGGATGGTTGATGGAATAGGAAAATGTCATCAAAAATATGTCTAAGCAGGTGTCCTTTCCCCCACCCCCAAATCATTGTTATCTAAAAACCCCCTGGGGTTCCCAAGGGGCCCGTGGCCCTAGAGGAACCCTTTTCCCCCCCAAAAAACTGCAAAAAAAATTATTAAAAAAATCCCAAGGGGGAAAGGCCGGGGCCCCCCGATGGGTTTTTCGGACAAATTTTAAAAAACCCTTTTGGGGGGGATAATATAGCCCCATTAATGCTTAAAGCTTTTTTTCTATCACCCCTAGCATTTCCCTTTCCCCCTAAGAAAAACCAAATGATTGCAAAAAAAAGGAAAAAGCCCAAAAATTATTTTGTAGTTACGGTCCCTTTCCCCCCTTAAAATTGGGTTTTGAAAATATTTTCTAAACTAATAGCTAATAGTTTGAACCCACTTTTGCAATCTCTGATCCACCCGACCAAAGGGGGGTTTTGTAAAATGGCCGGGGGAAGGGGACGGGTTTAAAACCCTGAAAAAACCCTTTGGGCATCTTTTATTATGCCCAAAGGGCATAAAAAAAATTTCCCCGATGAAATTTTTTCTTTTTGGGTGCAGGGGAAGGGGCCTTTGGGCAGGTTTCATGGTCCCTTTTTGCATTTAGGGCCCCTTGGGCATTTGGGTGTTGGCCCCATTTTCTTATCAAAAATTTTGGCCTTTACCATAATCCTTCCCGCAAGTATAAAAATTAATTGGGGGCAATTTCCCGAACTTTAAATATTACAAACGGCCTAGGGAGGGTGCCCCCTATCCCCTTTGTGTTTCATTTTTTTTTATGGGAAATTTAAAGGTCAAAAAGGGGGGGAACCCTGGGCTCAAAGGGATAAAACCCTAGGGCGCAGGAATTTAAAAAGTTCTGCGTTTGGGAGTTTACCCTTTTCCCCGTATGTTACGAATTCCCCATTTTTTCTTTCCCACTTTCATGGTGAGTTTCCCGCTTTTTGGTCCTGGTAAAAATTTTTTATTAATTTTTCTAAGTCGGGGCTCTTAATTTTGAAACTCCCCCCCCAGCGCCAACGTTTATTGGGCAGGAAAAATTTTCCCCTTTCGAATGGCCCCGCAAGGGGATTCTTATTTGGGGGTTTCGCATTTCTTGCGGGAATTTTGGCGGAAAACCCCTTTCCTGACAATTTCATTTCCCCCCTAAATAACTCAAAAGGTTAAGGGGTCTTTGATCTCTAGGGGTAAGAAGGGGTTTTTCCTGGTTGGGAGGTTTAAAAAATACTTAAGTGGGCCCTTTTTTCTAAATTTTTTTATATTCTTCCCCGGAAAACCCTCCCCCGTCCTTTTTCCCGTCGATGTTTTGGAAGAAAATTCGGCGCTGTTTTTTTAAGAGTTGGGGTGGTCTGCCCCGCCGTCCCCGATAGCTTTTGACACATTAACTAGACCCAGAGGGTCTTGGGGGCACGGGGCTGCCCGATTGCAGGCTTTTTACTATCTGGCCTCCCGGGATCCGCCCGTTATTTAAACCTTGTCCCCTAGACCCGGTTTGGAAAAAAAATGGGCCGCCTTGCCCGCCTGCAAAAGTGCCCGTTTTCGCTTGCTCCCTCCCCCGGGGGCCTGGACACCCTTCCCCTTTAAAGGGACTCTGCTCTGTCTTTTTCCCCCAAACAAACATTTTGGGCCCTTTTTTAAAGCTCATAGAGGTGCACATAGGTTTTAATTGATTTTTTTTTGGGTCCCTTTGTCCCCATAAAATGACAAAACCCTGACTTTCCCCCGGGATCTTGTTCCAAAAACGTTTTTGGGTGGCACAAAAAAAAAAAAACCCCTTTTCGGTTATTTCAATTTTGGTCTCTAACGGGAAATTGAGGGGGAGTAGACACCATCCTGGAGGGTCAGCCTCCCTTTTGGTTAGTTCACACTTCCCTTTGTCAATTGTCGTCCTTTTTTTTTAAAATTAAACATAACCCCGGTTGTCAAAGGGGGCCCCTTAACCTTTTTTTTTTTAAAAATTACCCGCATTTTGGGGTGGGGGACGCGGCAATTTATTATCAGTTTTATATAAATTCTAATTTTCTTTCCCCCCAAAAAATTTTCCCGTCCCTTTTTTCCATTTTAATTGGAAATTAGAGTTTGGGTGTACGTTTACGGACTCCCCCAATGGGAACGGTTTTTTCCAAATAACACATGAGCAATAGTGGCCTTAGACACCCGGAAAACATGCTAAAAAGATTTATCCAGGTTTGGTTTTTGGGGGGCCCACGATCCCCTTTATAAATGGGGTTCCGCCCGTTCCCAAAAACCTTTTTGGCGCTGTGGGAAACATGTAGGTACCCTGGTGCAAATCTGGTGGCATGCCCGGTTAATTAGGGGTTTTTGAACGGGCTGTCCGGAGAAAATTTTTACCCTTTATCACTGATGTCTCGGTTCCCGACTCTCCCCAGGCCCCTTTTTGCCCCTTTATGTTTGTTTTTCCCCTTTCCCAAATTTAAAAAATTTTATTCTTTGCACTTGATCCCGGCCGCCAAAACGATTTTCCCTAAAAAAGTGGAAATTTTTCTTTTTCCCCCTTTTTATTTAAGTTTTGGTTTCCATGAAAATCAAATTTTTTATGTCGAATGGTGGAATTGGGTTTCGGCCCCCCTTCCCCCGCTCAAAATAAATTCGGTTTAAAAAATTTTTGGTTCTATTTGGTTTTACGTTCAAGGTTTTTCCCCCTTTATCTGCTTTTCCTAGGGGGGGCCCCCCGGGCGGGCGGGGGCCCTCGCGTTGGACGAAGTCTGCCCCGGATTCTCTCTCATTTGGGTGGGAAGGGCCCCCTCAGGGGTAAAAATCGGTTGCTGGCGTATTTCGAACCCAAAGGGGTTGGGGGCCCGTGTGTTTTCTACGTGCTGGATTTTCTAAAACTTTTTCCCCCTTTTTCATTTTTCTGGGTTTTCCTTTTCCCCCCACCTTTCCATTCCACTTGTTTGTTACTTTCTTTAGGCTTCAATTGCTTTTTTTTGCAGGGTTTATTTGGGGGTGTGCCCTTATGCAGAGTCTAATTTTTTACATTTTTCCCAAATTTTTGTGTTTTTTTTGGGACTGATAGGGCTGGGGCTGTCCCTTTTGGACCCGTCAAGTTCATTGTGGGCTTAAGCTATGTAATTTTTTTCTTACAAAATTTGTATTTTTTCAAAATACTTTGTATTGCTGGGGCTTTTTCTTTAATGCTTTGTTTTACATTTTCTACCCTTTAATAAATTCCCCTCGGAAAATTTTAAAAAAAAAAAAAAAAAATATGGGCTAAGGCTGGGTTTTCATCTGTGGGCAGAGAATTTTAGTTTTTTGCCTTGTAACAAAAATTTCCCTCAAAAAATGGGAAAAAAGTTTGGGAATAATTTTACAATGGTGTCAAAATTTGGGGTTTTAAAGGTGCTGTTGGTGAAACTGAATTCCCGCACTGCCTCACCCGGGGGAACTGTAAGCGCCCCTGTGAACCGGGGGCCCCGGCATTAAAGGGGAATCAAAATTTTTAAAGGGGTTTTGCCCCTGAATGAAATTCCTTAAACCCCCTTTTTGTCAGGGAGAATAATAAAAAGGGGCATGCAGCATCATAAATGGCTGCAGGGGTGAGACGGAGGGGGTGAGCAGAGAGCGAGGAAGCAGGGAGCATCTCTAAAGTTTACTCAAATAATTACATTACAACCAGTGGATTCTCTATACAGCTGACAGACTCCTACACTACACTTTCTCCCCAGCCCCTTGCAAGCTCCTTCATGTTCCCTGTCATCAGATAAGAAGTGCAAACAAGGAAGCACGGCCAGATCAGCTCCTGTCAGTGTCCTGGTCATGTCTAATGTAAACTTTCAGGAAACTAAGGGGGACTGAGCAATGCTGTAGCTCTCACAGCCTTCACTTTTTGTTATCACATATATTTAGAAAAGTGATTAAATACCCATTTTGGAGGATCCCAAGTCAACATTACATCGTGGCAAAAGCCCTTTAAGGCATGTAGAATTAGCATCTTTGCTATATCTGCTGTAAATTGTTAATTGGGGTGTTCCCAAGGAACGTCCCACCTATATGACATTACTGTATCAGTTATACATTTGTATTATGTTAATATTTTGTAAAATTTGATTGGAAGTTTGATGAAGGTCTAATTGGAGGCCAAATATTATACATGTACTGGTGATGGATTGGTTTACACAATAAAACATATTGTTCATAGACAAGTACAAGGAATGGCAATTTATTCTTGATAACATCCTACCAATATGCTATCAAAAGGTGCAAAAACTTATCTAACCCTTGTAAGAATAGTACTGAGAAATATGGCTCAAAAAAGTGGAGTACATGGCTGTGCACTAAATTTGCTGTGTGTTTACAATCATGATGTGGTATGGCTCAAGATTGCCACACCCTCCTTAGACGAAGCCACAGTATTTAAATCTATGGAGTTGTATTTTCTCTTTGCCACATTTGTCAAATTTGGTTTTGGATTTTCCCTGTGTAGAGTGGATCTGCTATTGTATTCTGCACCCTGTTCTACAGTAATAGTAAACCAATGAATATTCTCCCCCCTCTAGCTCCAAAGGGAAACACCTAATCATTCCCTATCTTTGGCTTAGCAGTTGAACCTCTGGCTGTCTATCTCAGATTACAACCTAAGATCTGTGTCTTTAGTCTCCCCCCTACTGCAGGAAAACGTCAGCAAGTACGCTGATGACACCTTGCTATACCTCACTGTCACGGCGCGCGGCGCCGCAGCTCGCCGCGGCCGTCCCCCTGTGTGCACGGGGTGGAGGGGTGCGGTGCCCCCCAGCCCTGGTCCTTTTCC
>JAODAL010026112.1:0-20000 GCA_025379985.1 Phyllomedusa bahiana
CTAAGCCAAAAGCCCCTATTACCTCGTATGGGCCATATCCCTGCCAAAATTTTGTTAGGGGGGACATATAATCCCCTTTTAAACATGCCTAGGGGGCCTAACCCCTTTTGGGCCATATACCTGCCTATACCTGATATAGGGCATTATCCCCCTAAAAAACCCTAGGGGGACATTAAACTGCCTTGTAATTTTTTTGGTATCCTTTTTTTTTTAAAAAATGACCAGTGCCGCTGCATTTTCTACCCGGGCTTAACCGGTCAATAATTTTTTCCTTTTTTTTTGGGGGCAGAAGTGGGTGTCTGGGCTTATACTCGGGCGGCCTTAACCGGTTTTTAAAACGTTTAAAAATTTAATTATTTAAATTTAATAAAAATTTTATCAATAAAAAATAAAAAATACCCCCAAAAATATTAAAATCCCCTATAAAATTTATTTAAAATAAATAGAATCAAAATTAAAATGTATTTTTGCTGCTCTCACCCCTTTATCTGCATACAGCAAGAGCCAGCACACTACAGGTAGGGGATCGTGGTTCACCAAGCAGTCAGTCCCAATTTTTCTTCACTGACAGCATTCTAATAACTTTTCTTTTATTTCCACCTTCTATAGCCATTATAAAATTTCCATAAAACCAAACACACAGGAGGGGGGCGTGAATTTAGACGCCTTTTAAAAACCCAAAAAAAAAACAATTTATAATGCGGCGCATTTGCACTGAAAAATAATGGGGAAATGCATTCGATCCCCTAGTTCCCAATACAGTCCCCCTATTGCAGTTTTCATAGGCTGCTGTCCAAACAAAAAGTGGGGCAGTTTATAAAATAGTGTCTTCCCTTTTAACAACTTAAAGCGGTTGTCTCACTACATTTTTTCATCTCACCTCATCCTTTTTTCTTGGTTTCATTTTAAATTTCAGGGGTTGTTTTTCTGGCTTCTACTAGGGGGCAAGAACCGATCTTTAAAACTATAGCAACCATGCTGGCAGCCTATCAGAAAGATCAAACAGTTGAGCTATACAAACCAGTGTGGCAGCCACGGAAGTTTTAACAGGGCTTAGTATATGACCAAACTGATGCACCCATACAAAGGGGGCTGGAAAAAGGGGGACCTCTTAAAGGGACACATATTGCAAAGTGACTTGTGATCTTTAACATTAAAAGCAGTGATATTTATAGTGAGACAACCCCTTTAAACTTAGACCAGACAGTCTTACAATGCGCCACATTTATCACAGTGTTGATAAATCTGGCAACGGTTTTTAACAGCCCAGACCAATTTTGTACCCCTTAAATTGGGTTTCTTTTATCCAAAATGCGGCAAAACTCTGGCGCATTTTTTGGTGCATTTAAGCCACGCATCATCTTACTGCAAAACCACGCCCCTTTTATGAGGCGTGTGCCCTTTTGTTGGACGAGGCGCAGAAGCGTCTGAAACGCTAAAAACAACATGTAAATGTGATAAAAGCTTTTAAGACATTATTTTTGGCGCAAAATTAAAGCCTTGATAAAAATTTCCCCCGTGTGTCCTGACAAGGTTTGGGGTTTTTCACCCGGGTTATTAGGGGGCATTTCGCGCATATTTTGGGGCCCAATACACGAGGGTGCGCCCCATAGTTACAATAATCCACAGTTCTCATAGAGAACTATGGATTACGACTCCTCTCCCCACTCACACAATATGATCGTATTGTACATGCGGGGAGATAGTGACATGTCATGGAGAAAAGTAATACATGCCTATGGGGCCGGTGGGCTGCTGGCCCCCCCCCCGCGTCGCGGGAGTACGTGCCGATCAGCGCGACTCCCGAACACCCGTCGTACTTGTGGCCGTACTGTACAACCCGCAATTATGCCGTGTGAACATAGCCTTACTATACAGACAGCTCTGGAGCTACTCTAGGTCCCTCCGGCTGACGGTATATATATTCCCTAGGCTCCATTGGGTCACCGGGAGTCCTGATGATCTGATGGAGCACGTCACAGACTGTGGCAATCATAAGGTAAAATATCAGGGATCGGAGGCTTTCTCCGGTCCTTGCCGTCCACATAGACTGTAACCTACAGTTCCGTTCATAGTGCAGTTACGGTGTTGGGAGCCGCAAATCCCGTCCTTTTGCAACGACTTCTAAAAACATTGCTGCAGAAAGAAGATCTGCATCAGCCGCCGCTGCTCATCGGTCGTTTAGGGGTTAAAGGGGTTGTCTCACTACAAGGATTGCTTTTATGGTTATGCTCTTGCATAACTACTTGGAAATTTGCAATATATGTACATTTTCCAGTGTACTCATATTCCTAGATATCCCCTCTTGTTATGAGGCTGCATCAGTGCCTCAGGGTCGCTCTAGCTCTGACCTGTTTGATTTCTCCTGATAGGCTGCACAGCACTGGTTGCTACTAGATACAGACCTGTTTGATCTTCCATGATAGGCTGCCATCCGTGGTTGCTATAGCTACAGGACCTGTTTGCTCTCTCATGATAGGCTGCCAGCCACTGGTTGCTAATAGCTACAGACCTGGCTTCTACTTGCAGACTTAGTGGAAGCTTGTAACACGCCCCTGAATTCAAAATAAACCCAAGAAAATCTGGGATGTGGTCTGGTAATTTGAATCCTGTTAGTGAGACAACCTCTTTAACACATGAGAGCCGGCCTATGATTGGGCTTTGGGCAATATGGACTGTTTTATTGTTAGGCAGTTGTGATAAATGAGGCCTAATGTTCTTTGTATGAAAATACTTGACATTACCCTACCCTCCAGCCTGTGCTGTAATAGGGTCCTATTTTATGCTACTGTGGTGACAACCTAGAGAAAACATTGGGATACGCTATCAGAATAATAGCTGACATTACGGCAAACACAAAGGTATTAGCACATAATATTAGCACAAGGTGCCTTTTCTCTCCAAACATCTGGTCCCAGGATGGATTGTTACTGTAGCTACATGTCTCCGCGCTGCCGCTCCCTAGGACATTGGGAGCCGCGCACCACACACGCTGCTATGGATCTGTTCTCAAGTCGCTGCAGTGAGCCGGCCGTATGATGGCAATTAGGAGCAGTTAGTGTGCAGATGAGACGCACGAGTGGCAGGTGGTGGGAAGGGAACTCAATTAACTGGCATGTACAGGATCCCTGCCTAATGAGGCTGGGCCACCTTCTACGGGCGAGGGAGGTACATAGCACCATCAGCTAAGCAGCCCTGTACTGGGAACTCTGCAAAGATCCCAACAGGTAACAACAAGGGGGCCTATACTTTTATATAGATGAATACGGCTTTCTTTACATGACCGTGTACAACTATGGTTACTATATTTACTTTTTGCCATTGGCAAACTTGAACTCTATCAGTTTTCTCTATCTTATTAAAACTAAAACAGTAACTTTTTTTAGTATCTATCTCTTAACCCTCTATTATACAATATTAAAAACCTGATCTCTATTCTCATCATTTAACTACATGATATATAAAGGAAGTGATGCTCAGGACCACATGTGTTCGGACCTCTAAGCCTTGATTAAAGCCAGCGTTAGCTGGAGAAACATCGTCGGCGAGGTCAGATAGAAGTTTTATATTTGTGATCTCTCACCTCTGTCTACAAGTGTCACCTGCTGCAGACGGCTGTTCAAAAGGGGGCCTTTTTGTTCTGTGTCATATGAGATTAGGGAAGACTTGCCAAGTAGTTGGCTTGGATTCCCTTAATGAAAGCTAGTACACTTGCTATAGTTATATAGGCTCTCCTGTTAATAGGTGGGGTTACCACCAGACTTGATGATAGAAAGGGAGGTATTCCCCTCTTTCAGAAGCTAATAAAGGGTTAATTGATGAGGATAGAGAATCAGGTTTTTTAGATAGTGTATGTGTGTGTGTGTGTTAGAAACGTTACATATAATAAAAGTTATCGGGTTTAGTGGTTTAATAGATAGAGAACTGTTTGAGTTCAAGTCTATGCCTATGGCAAAAATTTAGTAAAAATATAGTGGATCAAAAGTCACTCTTTGTTCTCTTGCGAGATTCCCAATTTTTTGGAGATTATGCAACTATGGTTACTGCCCCGTACTGGAGATTGCATTCTCCCATAAACTAGAATTGCATTGATTTAGAGGCGTAACTTGTAGCTATACTGGGCACCAATATAACACATGTAACAGGGTCCCCACCTGTCATATTCGATTTTGAATACTAGAGTATTATTATGAGGGGCTTCTGGGTTCCCTCAGGCACCAGGGCCCAAGTGTGACGTCTATGTCTGTACAACCTGTAGTTGTGACAATGCATTCTGCAGCAAAAATTTAACGAATACGCTTGTGCCCACTTTAAAGGGGTTTTTCCACAATCTCATTTCATACCTCCTTGATCCAGCTCTTTAGCTCTGTGCATCTGAAGGAGGGGCGTGTGTGATTTGTTTGAATTGCATGTCATTTGACCCTGTAGGATGACATCACCAGGCCTTTCCTCTCTTTAGTCAACTAAAGGTCTGTTTATGTAAATCATTGTGAGTAGCTGAGCGGTGAAGTTTTTGCCTCCAGGGTCCTAGGTTCAAATCCCTGCAGGAACCAAAACTGGTTTTTTTTTCTTAATGCACATACCTCATTGAAGTTTCTTTCTTTTTTATTTATTTGCAGTGTTTGACTAATTACTAAGGAGCACAGTGGAAGGGAGTAGAATGAGAGCACCTGGGGTTTGAACACTCAGTGGCTGCCTAAGAGGAGAGGTGAAGTCTGAGCATATACGACCAGGACTAAGAAGCTCTCAGCCCTGGTCGTATCCCCTTGGAGAAGAGCTGTAAACAATGGATCACTAAAGGAGCAGTTAAACAAAAAAAAGGTGCAGAATTTATAATAATAATGATGAATGGTGGAATAAATTGTTTATTTCATTTGCAAGCTTCCCACATCAATTTTACTTTGTGGCAAAACCCCTTTAAGGGTTTTCCATGTAACACAGGTCACAGGTCCACAAAGCAAGCCAAAGTGCCAAAAGAGTGCCCCCTCTGTTAAGGCCCCATTCATGCGGTGAGTTTCAGAACAACAAGCACAAGGCTTCAGTGCAGAAACCCTATTGTATTTGTGTAGCTTGTACAGTGAAGATTGATGTGTCGCTTATTCTGTGTGGTTTCCGCATAGAAACTGCATGAGCAGACAGGGAATGGATTGGCCTGATAAAATGAAAGGCATAGAATGTGCCTGATTTATGAACCCGCTCTACAGCCGGTCATATATCAGGCAACAATCTGGATTTAGGCGAATTTTCTGGCTCAGATAACCACTTTGTAAGTGCTCTCACTAGTCTCCTGCTGTAATGCGCCTAGAATCTATAGCTTCGCTACGGTTCTAGTGCACCACCGCCTCCCGCAGGTGCTATGTAATGCGCCCGAGAATGACGTGCGGGAGATTTAAACATGTATGAACGGAGCTGTGTTTGATGTCGGGCTGAAAAGACGGCGGATATCTGGCGCAGCCCCATTCATGTCGTCCAAAATCTTCAGTAGATTTCTTCAACAGATCCCTGGTGGATTTTCCATACAGAAAAACATGTTATAGTGCCAGGCGTTTAGGCATTTATTTTCCCTTAAAAGGAGTGCCAGAAGTGTTCCCCCATAAACAGTATCAGCAGAATGTTCCCATAAAGATCAGTGCCAAAAATGACTCCTTTTTAAAAGTAAGTACCACAGTATTGCCCCCCATAAGTAGTGCCAAAAGAGTGCCCCTATATCAGTGTCTGAATAGTGTCCCCTTCTAAACATTAACAGTTCCAGTAGAGTGTCACATTGTAGGCATTGCTAGAAGGATCCCTCTCAAAATAGTGTTATATACGTACAATCCACTCAATACAATTCAGTGCCAAAATATGAACCCTTTAAAAAGTCTAAGGACGGTCCTCCATAAAGTGTCAAAATGTCCCCCTCTTATTAGTGCCAGAATTTGACCATTCTCCATTAACAGTGCTAGCAGAGTATCACATTGTAAGCATTGCTAAAAAGTGCCCCTCAAAAACAGTGCCAGAAGGATGGAAGCAGAGCGTTCTCATCAAAATCAGTGCCAGACATGAGCCCCTGTAAATATTACCATAATAGTGCCCCCCATAAATGTTGTTGAAGAGTGCCCCCATAAACTGTGTCAGAAGACTGCCCACCTCTAAACAGTGCCGGATAAATGCCCCCTGATTAACAGTGCCGGCAGAGTGTTTCACTTTAAGCATTGTCAGAACCACGTATCTCTCACTAACAGTTCCAGCAGAACATTTCCATCAAAATCTGTGCCAGAAATTACTCCCTAAAAATAGTACAAGAATAGAGTCCCCCCATAAGCAGGGCCATAGTGCCTCCATTACAGTGCCACAAGAATGCCCCCTCATAAATGGTGCAGCAGAATATTACTACATAATCAGTGCTAGAGTGGTAGAATGGTGCACGCAGAGTGTTCCCACTATAAGTAATGTCAATAACGATATCCCTCCTACACTAAAGAGTAGCCCTTTAAATTGTGCCCGCAAAGAGCCCCACATAAACAATGTCAGCGGATTGCCCTTCATAAACAACAGTGCCAGCAAAGTGTCCCGCACAGACAGTGCCAAGGTAAAGCTACACTTTCCAGGCAATAAATCTAAAACTATGTGCAGAAGTTAGATTACAAAATTCTAGCTGCCTTCTGTCACCACCAGGGGGATCTCACTGCAGACATATCTATACAGCCCTAATTAAAGGCATGTTTACACAGCAAGCTATACCTGGGGTCAAGCGTCAAACATAATTGGAAGACTTACCTACTCTAACCCTAACCACACCACTGCCGCTCTGCATGATGCCCCCCACTGTAGCCTTTTTATAACAAGTTATGTGCAGTATCTTAATGATGCAGTCTGAGCTACAATGTGTTTTCTTCAGTGCTCCTGTTTGTTTGACCCAGGCCTAACTGAGCGGTGTACAGCCGGTCACAGCCCCCGGGAATTGAGGGCACTGAAGGCTTGTGTGCTGATGCAACTCTGTCAGGAAATTAAAACAAATTGCATTATATTTTCTCTTACACCTTATTGCTGCAATGTGGCTGATCTCCAGAGGACGAGCTGCACGGAAGGTTGACACCATGGACACATATTCCAAGCAAGACGTGAAAAATGATTACTGGGACACATCACCAGCTTCTAATACAGTCTGTGATACAATGTAAGCTGAGTGCAGGTAAGGCAGGGCTCTCACAAGAGCAGGGCAGGGTGGGAGCTGGATAATAAGTCTAAAATCACTGCAAAGTCACAGCAGTCAAAATTGCAATGTAGAGAATTTAGGTGAGGGCGGTCAATTCTCCGTAATTACTTTGATGTTATTTTCGGATGTTCTGACTTTGTACATACATTTGTATCCATCATGTATGTTGCTGTGTTGTGTTTGTTGATTTTGTTTTGTTCCAGGTTTGATAAGAAGGTTGGACGCAAAGCACAATGGCACCACCATGTTGGATAGCGGCTGTTGGCAACAGTTTTGGGCTACCACCCACGAGGGTATCGGCATCAGGGGTGTCCAACTGCCTCGAAATAAATTATAACCTGAAAATAAGACATCATTCGAAAATAAGACCCACTGCAATTTTTTTCAAGCTTAGGACTACAAGGCTTCCCCTGAAAATAAGACCTAGCTGAAGTCATTGCTACAGCTCTCCCCACACCGTACATTAGTGTTAGCAGATCATTTAGATAGGTCTTACCTTGTGTGGGAGGCTACCCGGACCAGAGGTGCTCATTTAAGGAAAGTGCTATTGCCATGAGAGATTAGAGATTCACCATGAAATTCAGGGTTTGGAGAGTGAAGATGATGTTCCAGAAGATGATGACATGGTAAATGTACCATAGATTGTTGTACATGGAAATAGTCACAAGAAATTCTTGATGGAATTCAGAGTTTGGCTGCTTATGCTGATGTTTATTATAATAATAATAATAATAATAATAATAATAATCTTTATTTATATAGCGCCAACATATTCCGCAGCACTTTACAATATGGGGGAATAAGCACAGACAAACCAGACATTATTATAAAAAAGCTACTGAAAAATGAGACACGAGGTTGGGGGCCCTGCTCGCAAGAGCTTACAATCTATTAGGGTGTATGGGTGAAACAAAGGGTGACAAGGCTTGGTTTACAATGGTCCACCCATGTTACATAAATATGGGGTAGTAACTTAAAAGTGGATGAACCTGCATCCCAACCATACATCTATATACAGGTAAGTGCCTGGGTGGGCCCAAAATGCAGGAAGTGACGAATCTGTGACAGAATTTGGGGGGTTTAACAATTAGGGATCTTGATAGGCTTGTCTAAGAAGATGAGTTTTCAGAGCGCACTTAAAACTGTGAGGGTGGTGAGTGTGCCTGATAACATGGGGTAACATGCTCAGAGAACCGCTGCTTTACGTGCAAAATCTTGGAGACGGCGTGGGAGGTTCGGATAGTGAGGTGTGTGTCATAGATCAGTAGCAGAGCGGAAAGAGGAAACGGGAGGTGGTAGACAGAGATGAGGGAGGAGATGTAGGGGGGTGCAGCACTGTGGAGAGCCTTATGTGTGAGAGTAATGAGAATTTTTGTTGGTATTTTGTACTGAATAGGCAGCAGTGCAGAGACTGGCAAGGGTAGAGGCATCAGTATAGGGTGGAAAGAAAGACAAGCTGGCTGCCGCCGACAGGACAGATTGGAGTGTGAGAGTTTAAGAGAGATAGACCAACAAGTAGGGAGTTTCAGTAGTAAGATGAGAAATAATAAAGGGACAATGAAGAGTTTGATTTGGTTCCCAGTGAGAAAAGAACGGATTTGGAGATGTTTTGAGGTGCAGGTGACAGGAGCGGGGAAGGGATTGATATAGGGGGTGAAGTCAGATCAGAGTCTAGTATATACCCAGAGGCGGGAGCTGCTTAGGAGTTAGGTGGACAGACAGTCCACTGGTGTTTTGTAGCAGGGCAGGAGTGATGTTCGGGAGGAAGTGTATAGTTCAGTGTCATCTGCATAGAGATGGGTATGGAAGCCAAATTATGATGGTTTGTCCCAAATGGGGGCTGTGTTTGAGTGGAAAAGAGGAGAGGACTAGAACTGATCCCTGAGGAACAACAGCAAGAGGAAGAGGAGAGAAAGGAGAGTGAACCGGAAAATGAGACATGAAGGAGCGGTCAGAGAGGTAGGTTGAGAACCAAGAGAGAGCGGTGTCCTGGAGGCCAAGGGTGCTGAGCATGTGAGGAGGAGGTGGTGATCAACAGTGTCAAACGCGGCAGAGAGTCCAGTAGAAGCAGCAACGAGTAGTTACCCTGAGATTTTGATGTCAGGAGATCATTTGATAACTTTAGAAAGAGCAGTTTCTGTGGAGTGTAGGGTGCGCAAACCAGATTGCAGAGGGTCAAGAAGAGGTGTTAGAGAGAGATAGGGATTAGGCGAGAGTAGGGGACCAAGCGTACCAGGAGTTTGGAGATGAAGGGCAGGTTAGAGACGGTCGGTAGTTGCAGCGCAGGTGGGTCCAGAGAGGCTTTTAGTAAGGGGATATAACGGTGTTTAATGGAGGATGGAAAGATCCCAGTGGAGGATGTGAGGGTTCAGATTGTAGTGAGGTGAGGAGGGAGGGAGAATGGACTGGACTTGGTGGGAGGGAATGGGGATGTTTGTGATAACACGACTACAGTATATTAAAAAATGTGTTTTGTTTTTTTTGTTCGACACTAAGGGCGACATGTATGAATGGGCTTTTCGCCTGGTTTCTGGCGTAACCTGCACCTTCCAGCCCGAATCCCCCTGTCGGACGCAGGGATGCGGTGTTAGGCGCAGCGTTCGCCACTTTCAGCTGCGCCTCGCATGAAGGGGCATGCAATGGGCGCGCTGGAGGCGTTCCGGGGCGGGACGCGGCGCGCTCGAAAACTCCGGGGCATGTACGATCGCAAGTCGGCAAAGTGCAGCGGTCGGCAGCTCCGACAGTCAGACCTGGTTGATTTTGGTCTAAATGCTCCGGCGGAGGCGAAGTGAAGCGAGAACGGAACATGCGAGGAAGCATATAGAAGATCGCAAGAGAAATCTCGGCGCTCCGCTCTTGCAGCATGGAGTATGATTCCGAAAAATCACCTTTATAAAGGCGGAAAACATTCTCAGAAAAGAGCTCAAACCTCAAAATAAAATCTATAAAAAAAAAATCACTTCCAAAATCTAGAATGGCGCAATATCAAGAATTAGGATATTGGAAATATGCCAGGAAAATTACAGTAATTCAAATTCTGAAAAGCTATTTCTCATTGGTCGGAGAACGGCCATCAGAATAGGAGCGACAAAGCCCATTTTTAGATATGGAGGAGAATTGTACCAATCAGAGTCAAAGGCGGGACAGTTCAAAATACAGTAAAAATGCAGAAAAGAGTGATTGGCTGAGCTAGGGGGGCTTAGCTTTCTCGGCCAATCGAATAGGAGTGTCAGGGACCCCATTATAGCTATGGAGCAAGTTTGAACCAATCAAAATCAAAGGTGGGACAGTTCAACATACAGTAAAATGCAGAAAAGAGTGATTGCGTGCTAGTGGGCCTTGGCTATTCGGCCAATCAGAATAGGAGCGACAGGGACTTTATAGCCTATGGAGAGAAAGTTGAACCAATTCAAAATCAAAGGCCGGGACCGTTCAAAATACAGTAAAAATGCAGAAACAGAGCTGTTTGTTGAGCTAGCGGAGGGCTTGGTATCCAAGACATGAGATCGCGAGCTACTCTCCATTGTAGTCTATGGAGGTTCGGCGCATTGCAATCTCGGCGCTCAGAGCATGCGGGCTGGGTAATGGAATAAAGAAATCATTTTTATTAGTTGTAAAAATATTCTCTGAAAAAGTGCTGAAACCTATCAAAAATAAATCAGTTAAATCCGAACAACGCGTTTGTCGATGAGACCGGCGCTCATCGGGAATTGCAATAGAGAGAATTGCTGGGAAATACAGTAATTCAAAATTCTGTAAGCTATTCTCATTGGTGGAATAAACCAGCCAATCAGATAGGACGCGACAAAGACCCATTTTATCCTATGGAGGAGAATTGACCATTCAGGAAAAGGAGCGACAAGAATCCCATTATATGCTTTGAGGAGATTGGACCAATCAGAATAGGAGCGCAAAAGACCCATTTATCTATGGATGAAGTTTTGACATTATATCAAAAGATCTCATAGAAGTGAATGAGGAGGACGGCCACAGGTCCCACACTCCTCATTCTCATGCATGGTCTTGTAGCTTGTTGAGAGCTGACTGTGGCACTAGACTTTGCTTAGTGGGAACACCCTTTTAAGTAAATGCAATGTATGGATTATGTGCATCATCAGATCTTGAATAGCTTGCTCTATTAAGTATACTGGGGATGTGGGGCACAGGAAGTCGTATGGTTAACCTGTAAGGGGCAAGTGGTGGATTGCTTAATCCTAGAGATAGTGACGTTTCATCTGATTTGGGGGCTGAGAGGGGAACCCAAGTCCTGGTGGGCTGGTAGATAGCTACAACAAGAATTGGTTGAGTTGTAATAGTGCCCTAGACTGGTGGGCCGGATTGGAAAAGTGAAGTGGGACTAGTAGACTCTGAAAGGTACTGGTGCTAAAATTGGTTTGTCTAAGACAGGTCTGTTGGGAAGAAAATTAGAGGTAGGTGTTAGTGAAGTCTAGTGGCTCTAGTTGAGGGAGATAGTTTATGGGGCAATAATATGGCAGCAAAACTACATCTAGATCAGAGCCCTTGAGAGTAAGGTCTGATTATAGAAAGTAGTCTATCTATCTATCTATCTATCTATCTATCTATCTCTCTCTCTCATGTCTATCTCATACATATCTATCTATCTACAAAGAAAAAATCCAGCAGCACTATCTTTCAAAATATAAAATAATTTTTGGAATTTATCTATCTATCTATCTATCTATCTATCTATCTATCTATCTATCTATCTGTCCATCCATCTATCTACCTATTTATCTGTCAATGTATCTATCTATCTCATGTCTATAATTTATCTATCTATCTGCTGTATCTATTCCTTATCTATCTATCTATCTATCTATCTATCTATCTATCTATCTATCTTTCTATCTATCTACAAAGAAAAAATCCAGCAGCACTATCTTTCAAAATATAAAATAATTTTTGGAATCCTATTATCTATCTATCTATCTATCTATCTATCTATCTATCTATCTATCTTTCTATCTATCTACAAAGAAAAAATCCAGCAGCACTATCTTTCAAAATATAAAATAATTTTTGGAATTTATCTATCTATCTATCTATCTATCTATCTATCTATCTCTTATCGATCCATCTATCTACCTATTTATCTGTCAATTTATTATTATTCTCATGTCTATAATAATTTATCTGCTGTATCTATTCCTTATCTATCTATCTGTCTATCTATCTATCTATCTATCTATCTTTCTATCTATATATTATTTATTTACATATTTATCAATACATTATATATCATCTATTATGTATTTATTTATCTATCACTCATTTATTAATCTTTTATTTATCTATCATTTATGTATCTATTATTTATCTTTTTATCCATCTATCTATGTCACCATAATGAATGTTGATGGGTGGCTTTACTAATATGTGTCCTAAAATGCATCAATTCACAAGCTGAATGTAACACAAATGTTACATATTACACCAAAGTTATAAAATGGTGTACATGGCATGCTATACTTGGAAACATATCTTACAAATATATCTTACAAATATAAATTTACTTTTTTAATAAATTTTAAAACTGCCTTAGTCGGTATAAAATGTGTCTAAAACATATTATAAATTGAGGGCGCTCCACATACTGAACTTTTTGTTACCCCCCTACGGCCCTGCCCCACTCATTGCAGTTGCATGGATTACTATGCTGTACAATTGTTTCAGTAATTAATTATTTTAGGCAACAAATAACTAGAAGGATTAGCTCCGCGTTGTAACGAGCGCTCGTCTACAACCCCAGCCCTCCCCCTCTTTGGGCTTCTATATCTGCCTCTGCTTGGTGACCGTTGGAATTGATGTTTTAGACACATGGCACCAGGCATCCTGTAAACTAAAGCCGCCGCTTCCTCCGCTCATTAGACATTGGAAGTCAAAGTTAATTTGGTGTAAAACAATTCTTGACTTAATGATATTTATGGGCAATTAAGCAGATTGTAGTCAAGAATACCCATCTGAGTTGGCATCTCGGCAACGTGCGTGAATCCTCCTTCCATCATCCTCTATTAAAGACGTCTCATCTCTAGAGCGGTTTAGTATAGAGGAGATTCAAGTTACTCTCAGAGAAGCTTATTTGCTCCCATGAAAGTAACGCACCATTGACCCTCACACTTACTGTTTGGTTTATTTATTGAGTTTGTCTCCTGAGGCATTTTCACACCGCATGTTCTAGGTGTTACCTTATTATTCCCAGTGTACTTCAATGTGGTGGTTTGTAATAAAATGCATGCTTTTAGGAGATGCTTGAAAGTTGCACTAAATTTGTCATTAAAGAGGTTTTGCCACAATCTAATTTCATCCCTCCTGCATCCAGCTCTTCAGCTCTGTGTGCTCAGAAGGGGGCGTGTGTGATTTGTTTGAGTTGCATATCATGTGACCCAGCAGGATGACATCACCAGGCCTCTCCTCTCTTTAGTCAAAGAAAGGTCTGTTTATGTGTAGAACTGTAAGTAGCTACAATGTAGCTCAGAGGTAAAACTTTTGCCTCCAGGCACAAAGATCCTCAGTTCAAGTCCCTATCTTTTTTTTATTTATTTGCACTGTTTGACTAATTACTAAGGAGTACAGAGAACAGGGGTAGAATGACAGCACCTGGGGTTTGAACACCCAGTAGCTGCCTGAAAGGAGAGGTGATGTCTGAGCATGTGCGG
The DNA here is from genome assembly GCA_025379985.1 of Phyllomedusa bahiana. Classification (NCBI taxonomy): domain Eukaryota; kingdom Metazoa; phylum Chordata; class Amphibia; order Anura; family Hylidae; genus Phyllomedusa; species Phyllomedusa bahiana. Next base: position 13,876 of record JAODAL010026112.1, read on the forward strand.
CCAGGACTGACAAGCTCTTAGCCCTGGTTGTATCCCCTGGAAATTAGCTGTAAACAATGGATCACTAAAGGAGCAGCTAAAACAAAAACGGTGCAGAATTTTTAATAATGATGAATGGTGAAAATGTTTATTATTTAATTTACAAACTACCCAGGTCAATTTTTTCTTCGTGGCAAAACCCCTTTAATTCCCGCTTCATTTAAAAGAAAAAAGAAAACAAGTTTGTTTTTTCTTCTGTCAAGATATCAAAAATTCTTTACAGCCGGGTTTTTGTTACAGTGGTCCTTTAAGATTGACAAAAACCATGCCTGTTTTAATAAGAAGTGCCACCTGAAACCTAGAGGCCATGCCCCTTCTTGTCAAGCTCCACCCATCTGTGAGCTCGGCATAAAACAACTCTAAAGTCGCAAACTTTTGCTCAGTAGCCACTTGTGCAAAGGTTTGCATCTTTTTACTCCAGAATACTGGAATAATTGCTGAATACATTTCCCCCATGTTTATTGGTTCAGGGACAAATGTGCCTCATTTATGATAATTGTCTAACAGTAAGACTGCTCCTGTTGCCCAGGGCCAGGACATGGCATTTTGGTGCCCTGGGCAAATAGGGAAAATGGTGTGTCTCTCATCCCTCTGGAAACAATTCAGATCCCTGGTCCTGACCTGATGCACAGCGCCTTGAGCTGTGCCCGCCACATCTGGGTGAAATGGAAAAGAAAAACACAATTGCACAATATTTTTTGCAAGTGCGGTATAAATGATATCTAATCTTTATTAGTAAGGTTTTGATGAAATGAAGATGGGCCAGTGTCTCTTCAGTGGACTAAATCTTTATTGTGAAATCTTCACATACAGGTGATAAAAAAATGGAAAGGGAAACATAACAAACGCGTTTCAGACACACTTCTTTCCTTGTTCACTGCAGTCCAAAACGCGTTTGCTATGTTTCCCTTTCCATTTTTTATCACCTGTATGTGAAGATTTCACAATAAAGATTTAGTCCACGGAAGAGACGCTGGTCCATCTTCATTCTTTTGGAAAGTGTTTGCAAGGCTTGTTAGCCATGAGCCCAGGACCTATGCGCCCAGTTAAAGGGGTTGTCTCACTACATTGATTCACCCTACCTCAGTCCTGTTTTCTTGGTATCACTTTGAATTCAGGGGCGTCTTTACTGGCTTCCACTAGGCTGCAGTAGAAGCAAGGTCTGTAACTATAGCAACCAGTGCTGGCAGCCTATCAGGAGAGATCAAACAGGTCTGTAGCTATAGCGACCTGAGGAGCTGATGCAGCCCATACAAGAGGGGATATCTCAGAATAGGTAGGACACTGTTAATGGACATATATTGACAAATGACTTGTTTTTTGCAAGATCTTTAACATAAAAAGCAGCAATCCTTGTAGTGAGACAACCCCTTTAAAGTGGACATTTGCTTGGGACTGCCGGAACCAGCCAGCTATTTTGGGGTGAGCTACATAAGTCTTCTCTTCCATTTTTGTAAGGTTTTGTTGTAAGGTCATTCCGTCTATGGACCTCTATAAAGGCTTTTGTTTGCGGACTGACGTGTAGTTTTCATTGGTACCATTTTCGGACACCTGTGACTTTTTGATCACTTTTTATTTTACTTTTTGGGGAGACAAATAAAAATGCGATTTTGGGGAAGGGTATTTTTCCTGCGTTCACTGTGTGAGATATATATGTCATTTTTGTTTTTAGAACTTTTAAAAATTTCTTTCACTTGTCCTTCTAGAGTACTTGACCACTAGGTGGATGTGAACACTCATGTATTGCAGAATAGTGTGCAGTAACAACTCTCCTACTGCACCCTGCCTCTGGTTTCAGGCAGGGTGTAATGGGCCACCGGCTGCTGTGACTGCCAGTCTGCACCCCACAATTGTGTTGCTGGGGTGGCCGATAGGGAGGTGTGAGGAGGCATCTGTATAACTGCTAAGATGTTGCAGTTGTGGCATCTAAATAGTTAAACTGCTGGGATCGCGGTTATCCCCTTGTCTGGCGACTGAAGGCAGGTAACATCTTTCTCCACCCTTGGGTGAACTTAATGGACTTATGTCTTTTTTCAACTGTACTAACTATGTAACTAACAGCTGGCACCCACCATGTATGGAGCGGGCTCACCTCCTGATCCCACTCCATACTTGCCTCCCTTTAGTGATAGGCAGAGGTAGATACCCTAGGCAGTCGCCTTCCTCTGCCTAACAGTCGTCCCAACCCTGTTTTCATAAATGAGACCGAAACCCCAAAATGTGATGCAAGATAATGCAAAATGAAGATGAAAGAAACTGAAGCACATACTAAATCAGATAAAGCGCATCCTTCCATATACTGTAACATCAGAAAGAGCAGCTGGAAGCTGGAAATCCCTTTCTATGTGGAGGACAGGAGCTTCTTTATACATTATATCATACTTGCCAACTTTTGAAAGTGGGTATCAGGGAAATCAGAAGGTGTGGCACGCCCTCTTGTTGTTGAGCCACACCCCCTTTGAAAACAGCCACACCCACTCCCCCTAACTGTGTAATGACTCTGGAAGAAAGCTAAATTAGGGTTTTGGCATCACTCAGCTTTCCTGTACATTGGATAGCCTATTCAGCATCCAGAAGAGCTGGGAGATACCTCCAAACTGTAACTAAATCACTACACTACTACCAAAATATCCACCATACAGTGATTATATCATGGTAGATACCAGTGTACACAGGCATCCACCATACAGTGATTATATCATGGTAGATACCAGTGTACACAGGCATCCACCATACAGTGATTATTTCATGGTAGATATCAGTGTACACAGGCATCCACCATACAGTGATTATATCATGGGAGATACCAGTGTACACAGGCATCCACCATACAGTGATCATTTCATGGTAGATATCAGTGTACACAGGCATCCACCATACAGTGATTATATCATGGTAGATATCAGTGTACACAGGCTCTGCAGATGTTTAAGTGACTACAGTGCAGTAACATTTAGGAACTCACCGGAGACATCTTCAATGACTGGAATGTTTATTTTTCCCTTTTCTTCTCCATTCTGTCCAGACTGCCATGATGACTTCTCTCTGTCACGACTCGTCCCTGCAGAATTTACCAAAAAACATATTAGAATTTTATTTTTTTCAGTACTTCCCTACCTGTGGCCACCAGAGGTGATATGTGCAGGTGGGAAGGTTATGGAGTGATAGGTGGAGTGAATTCCATTTTTAGTTTTAGGTATCTGACAGACGCCTCCCATTACTATCGCTTATGCTTGGTGTCAGGCAGCAGTAGTTTTTGTCACTATTACTCCAGTACCTAACTCACCAGGTGTACTGGGAAGAGCCAGGTAACCGTCAGGAGCAGACCCTCTAACGTGAGGGTCAACTTCTGGAGCAGCTGCAGGCTGGTAGTTTTAGAGTCGGAAGGGACCAGAATTTAATAGGCCTTCCCATTCTGATAGTATCAGGCTGCATCTGTCGGTTTTACCTTGGCTGGTTATGGAAAATGGGGGGACCCCACTTTGTTTATTTTTTTCAAAAATCATTTATTTATTGAGAATCCTAAAGTGGGCAACTCCTGTAATCATTGCAATGGATGCCCAGGTTTAGATTCTCATTGAATAAATACATTTTCCGAAAAAAAAAAACGACGTGGGGTGCCCCTCATTTTCCATAACCAGCCAATGTAAAACCGACAGCGGCAGCCTAATACTATCATAATGGGAAGAACCATCAATACTGGTCCCTTCCCATTCTAAAAATACCAACCTGCAGCTGCTCCAGAAGTGTACCTTCACATTAGAGGGTCCGCTTCTGACGGTTACCGACTCTTCCCAGTACCCCTGGTGTGTTGGGTACTAGGGTAATAGTGACACTGGGTTAGTATCAGCCTTGGGCAACAAGAAATACCGCTGGCTGACACCAAGCCTGAGCGATAGTAATGAGGAGGCGTCATCCAGATACCGCCACTACTATCACTGGAATTATATTGGAAAAAACACAAACACAAATTGCACAAAAAATATTTAAATAAACACTCCCCGACACCAGCCCTCTTTAACCATTTTATTTGAAAAAAAATAGATCCAAGGCTGATCCGATGTAGTCCACCGAATCCAAAGTAGTCCAAATGGGAACCTGTAAATAAACAAACATTGCACTCACACATATAGGCTGGATATCCTATCCAGTATCCAGGAAAGCCGGGTGACGCCTATCGCCCACAGGTAACACCTTTTCATGATAGGAATACTGGGTGCCAGCTTTTAGGGATGGAGTGTCACCCAGCTTTCCTGGATGCTGAATAGGCTATAATCGCCAGAGTCTGTCCCATGCAGCCTATCTTCTGCACCTTGTAGCCACCACACACAGACCACCGGGGGCAGGAGACAGGAGCAATGGACAGGAGACAAGTGGCAACTCCTGCCCCATGTGATCTGTATACAGCCCCCTGCAGCCGCTGGAGACTGACCGCAGGGGGCAGGAGACAGGGAGCAGAGGGCAACTTCGACCCCTCATGGCCTGTCTCCTGGCCAATGAGACTGCCAGAGACAGACCGCAGGAGACAGGAGTAAGGGGCAGAAGTGGGAAACTCTTACCCCCTTGCACATTCAAACACACACACCCCCCTCACACACTGAAATACACACCTCCCCTCCCCCGCACACTCAAACATATGGACCCCCATCCCCCACACACTCAAACAGACACACTCAGCCACTCCACACACACACTCTTCCCCTCACACACACTCAAACATACACCCCTCCTCCCCCACACACTCATACACCCCTTCACACACACACCCTTTAGTGCACTCACCTGTCCTGCCAGCATCCTGGCTCTTCAGGCTGCTCTGCTAGGGAGAGGGGGTGGAGCTTTCCCAGCAGTGCTCTGGGCCTCGTAGCTTCCTGTGCAGGAAGCTACCACAGCATCGCCGCAGCTGGCAGACAGTGGCTTCAGGGCAGCGTCTAGAGACACTGCCCTGATGCCGCTTACACATAGAACCTCCGGCAGCTCTTCAGCTGGGGGAGGATAAGCAACCCATTCGGGTTGGTAAGTATGCTTTATACACAATGTACAAGAAAAAAATCTGGCCCTCACCTGGTGCCCAAAGGAGCCGTTAATCCTGGGATATGTAAGAGCATTACAAGTACCACACTGTACTGTAGAGAGGCGCTATAAGACCACCAATCACTGCATGCACCTCACTAATACATGTAAGAGCAGTACAGGATATGTAGTTCCGCACTGTACTGTAGAGAGGTGCTATAAGACCGCCAATCACTGCATGTACCTCACTAATACATGTAAGAGCAGTACAGGATATGTAGTACCGCACTGAACTGTAGGGAAGCACTATAGACTGCCAATCACTGCATGCACCTCACTAATATATGTAGAAGCAGTACAGGACATCAAATCAAATGGGGCCCCCACCCATTACTAGTACCTATTTTTTAACATATCAGTGGGCCCCTTTTTGATTAAGTCCCCTGACAGGAGTACTGCCCTATTGGCACCCCTGTCTGTAACTGAACCTTATATCTGGGAAGGAGATGGGCCACCTCAGTTGTTGAGCCGCCCTATTGCAGCTGCTGTGCCGGCAACCCTAAAATACGGGCACAGCTGTACTGGCCCAAGATTGTACCCAACTTTCACAAAGTCCTGAATAGCAAGTCAGCTTGTTTATATAGTAGAGTTGAGGATGTACAGCTGCACAACAAGGCATATTGGGGCATATTTTTCAAGGCAGCTAATAATATTTCACCTGCTTTAGCACATTTTTATATGGTTTAGATGGTTTTTAGACACTTTTGCGCCTCAATGGCCTCAGTAAAAGGGGGAGTAGCTTAGCATCTCTTTTTCATTTTTAGACCTTGAATAATATATGTTACTGCAGATTTATAGAGTGTGTGACGGAAACACCTTCTAGTCCACTTTTATAACCAGTCTTAGTAAAAGTATACACTCGATCGCTCCCATTCGTTTCCTTTTTATAAACGTATTTCCATTTATTAAATAACTATATCCATGTTCTATGACATATTTTATTCACAAAGGTGCAACACTGCTCAAAAACATAGAAATAGACTGCGGTATCCAAATGTCTCAAGATTCTTGAT